>WSTJ01000039.1:0-55713 GCA_019623705.1 Ceratobasidium sp. 428
GGCAACCGATACGAGCGTGAGCTCCAACTTACCCAGGCGTTGTTCGGAACAACGGTGTTCGGAGAACACCGATATCGAACACATCCTCATAGATGAATATGTTCCCAGCGATAACAATAATGATCCACTGCCACAGGCCCTCACAACGGTATCTGCCTTCGACACTGTACTCTGTGTCGATTCCCATCGCCCTCGCTTGCCCCCACCTCGTCCTGCAACCTGCTGCGGACGGCCTCGGCCAATTCGGATACATCCACAACAATGACTCGCGTATTCTCCAGCAGAACAGCCTAGAATATCCAGGTACCAGTGCATAATTTACTTTATCGCTATCTTTAACCTGCACAGCTCATGTTTGCACTTGTAGGGAGTGGCAACCGGCAGTACCCTGAATAATGGCGCTTAACAGGGCACACAGCCCAATTATCTATCCATCCCTTTTCAGGACGGCTACCTTCCCAAGCGCGGGAATCGCTGAATGGGAACATACTCGGTTCTTTGTGTTTGTCTATCCGAGTGGAGTGATGCATATGGGGGGGCTGACAGTACTAGACAGCTAGAGAGCGTGCACAGGTATGAGGTACGATACTCGATCGTTCTCTCGTGTGCGTCTAAGTCATCTTTAACCTCGCGAAGGACCATCGAAGGGCGTGGCGAAAGTGCATAAGAGGGCGTTTTTGCGTGGGCTTGCCTAGCCACTCGCCCTTCAGCACTTGACCGACCCGAACAAGTTTTTTTCAGCTCTTAGCAAACGATTATGTCTCTTCGACCACATCCCGAAGACCTGCACGCCATGGATTCGAACGGAGCTCGCAGTCCAGAGATTCATCACCCTCGTCCGACTCGCCCGCCGCAGCTTCAGCGGCGGGTGACAATTTCGACGGATGCGGATAATGATGAGCAGCAATCTCCAACGTGGCGGCACTATGCCCCAGCCAACGCTGCGTTGAATACCGAGAAGCTGGCCCAGAGCACCGAAGGATCCACTACCGAAGTGACTAGAAACGTTATCCAGCGCCCTCCGAGTGCCCCTCCTGGTATGTGAACTCACCCCTCCAGCCGTGGCTCAAGTCTAATGTATGCCACTCCTATTAGCATTGAATCACCCTCCCCCCACTCCGACGACTATCCACCCGATCTTGGCCGTTCGGTCCATCCTACGCGCCCACGCCCGTATGCGCCTCGCCTGGGACATTCGTTTCTCACCAGACGCTCCCACCGTACCCGTCCGCATGCGCGCCAACCACCGGTACAGCACAGGCGCAATCTCCACCGTCTCGACCATCACCCACGGCCGCCCGCGCTCAAACACCCAACCCCAGGCAGACCTAGCTCCGGACCTCGAGCTTGCGTCGGACATGACCGCACGGCTAAACTACAACTACAACTCGGTCCCCGCCGCGACAACTGGTAATGGCACTGGCACTGGAGCGTTTGCGGACCACTCGTTGGCGTTGGAACCTGCTACGACCCCTCCCCGCCCGCGCATGTTAATCGTCTGCCGCGATTTGCTTCCGTGGCTGATCCCGGTATATGCGCGGGACCCTGAAGTTGGGTGCACGGTTATCGACGTCGTGCGTGGGATCTACAACGCTCTTCAAGTGACTGTGGAGGTGGCCGGGCAGATGAGGTCAGGCGGCGAAGGTCAGGCTCAGACCCAGGCCCAGCCGCGGATGGAACGGCGCAGGGTCGACTGGTTGCGCGACAAGACATTGTTTGTGTGCTTGGGACGGGACGAGGCGCTCGCTAGGCGGCGCCTGCCTGGACGAGCGAATTTGTGGAGCGAGGTGTTTGTGCTTACGCTGGCTCGGCGTGAGCAGCGTTAGGCGAGTGTAGTCTGCGGTTGGGACGAATTGCCTAGTGAAATGTCTGTTTTGTATTTTATGGCTCGCTAATGTGTCTGGTGTGCTTGGTATTCCGTGTCGGATCGGACGCTGCGTGTGTGTGTGTTTGTGTGTGTGTGTGTGTGTGTGTGTGTGTGTGTGTGTGTGTGTTTGTTTGAGTGTCTCCGTGTTTGAATGTCTGGATTTGTTTTTCTGGGACTTTGGGCGAGAGAACTTTTGCTTAGATAAATTATGAAATAAAGTATTGTTCTGCTCGTATGCTGCAAAGTTCGTGAGCGCTGGTGCAATACACGCACTCCGAGAGGAAGGCGCCTGGGAAATGCCGTATGGAAAAGAAGGTTCGGCCCGCCAGCTGGCAATACGGCTGTAAATTTTTTGTCCAGCCCGTCCGCCATGGTAGATCAATAATGACGTGCGATCGCTCCAGACTCCACATTAAGACGAGTATGGAAAGAGGATCTGCGGGCTATGTCAGTGAGCTGAAGTGCCTACGTAGGCGACGGAACATGCGGCGATACTCCCGGGAGCCACCAAAATATTACCCGTAAGCACCGCCTGCCCAAATCGAGCTACCGCCGGAAGACATCAGTTATAACTGAACTAAATCAAGGGTTTGTGGCACTGTGTCAAAGGGTCCTTTCGGTGATCTGCATCCAACCGAGTCATAGCCTAAAGGGTCTTTATTTGCTTAACCGATCACCGAGGCAGTTTGGCCATGTGTGTATGCGTGGCGGTCGCGACTTCTTGCGCCTGATTCGCTCCCGCCCCTAGCGCTCCCTGTGGCGATGACATGTGTATATAAAGCGTCAGGTTTTGGACATCTCCCCTCTCATCACTTGCCTTTTCATCCAGCACACACTCGCACAGAGCTCATACTCTACTACCTCAACCTGTCGACGCGCATGACATCTCCCTCGCGACAACGCTCCCTCTTCTGCGAATGCAACAAGACTCCTTGCCAATGCTGGCCGTCGTCCTTGGCTCCTCCAGCACCGCGTCCCCGCACTCGCTCCCGACCAGCAGCACCTGCTCTGCCGTCGCCGTCGTCGCTTTACCCGCATTATAACCCCGCTCAACAGCAGCTCCCATCACCGCAGACTCCTTCGGGCTCGCGCTCCGAGCCCAAGACATCGCCTTCACTTCGCGGATACGTTCCCCCCGCCGACTACGTCGCAGGGACACAATACCCATCCCCAGGCGGCTCCTCGACTTTCAAGTCTCCACACCCAGGTCAGCCTCAACTCCACAGCCTACTCAAGGCCCAGTCCATCCTACGCACGCCCGAGTCTCCCGCGGGGCTGCGTCTCCAATGGGATGTACGCGACGCGCCTAAGGAGGCGGTCGTCCTCAACGGGCACGAGCCTGAACACCTCTACGAGCACCCCGCCTCGGTTACCTACGCCACAAATCCACCCGTTCCGTTTATGCTCATCGCATGCAACGACGCTTTGCCCTGGCTCGTCCCCGTTCACGCTCAATCCGGCGCTGCGGGTGTGACAGTCGGAGATATTCTTTCAGCCATCCACAGCGTCCTCTATACCCAGGTCGAAGAGAGCATGCTCTGGCTCTTACCGACCGACGATGACCGTACCCGCTTATACCACGCCTACCGTGAACGTATCTCGCGCAATGGCGACGACCGTCGTGGCATCCTCGCCGTTGACTGGCTCGGCGACAAGACACTGTTCGTATGTCTTGGCCGGGATGAGGCTTTGGCGAAGCGGCGTGTGGCGGACAAGGAGATGTGGCCGCATGTGTATGCGCTCAAGCTCAAGCTCCGCAGGGGCACCTTGGTGTCTGATGTTTGAGCGCAGTTGCAAGAGATCTGATCGTTTGAGTTTGTGTCTTTTTGTTTTCTGAGTTTATACCCTATGAGTCTTTGTGCGAGTGTGTCTGGATTTGTTTATCTTTCTTAGTGGTCCCTTTGTAGCTCTTTCGGTCTCTCTACTGTATTCCCTACATCATGTCGTTCATTTCTCTCTATACCTTGCTATCTGTGTATCCGTTCGCTTGCCTCTTATACGCTCACTCAAGGTATCTGTCATGTAACTTACGCATAATTTACGGCCCCAAATACGAATGACTTGAATGTATATGCGCAGCGGTCGTCGCCGCAGAAGGGAAAGCCACACGCGGCTACGTGAATTAGACTCGCAGCCTTCGTGGCTTGAGTAATATGCCAGAAAGAGCAGTTGGGGTAACCGATGGGCAAGTGACATACGGTAAACCTACATTTGTGAGCCTTTGTCTGGTCCAGCCCCACCGGCAATCTTTTTCGTACACCTCGATCTTGATTCTCGATGGCTAATAGTCAATCGAGTACCGAGAATCCATGCCGCTCCCCACATACGCGTCGAATTCCAACGGCAACGCGAGTCACGTCCGTCCCGCTAAATGATTCATAGAAGTAGTTTGGGCGGGTAACGCCCTCTGCCCTCTGACCGTGCAGCAGAACGACACTCCAAAGATTCACGTGGGTAAGCTGCAATCGGGTATCATTGAAAGTGTCGGTACCGGGTCGGGGAGTGTCACCGGGGCGCCTTTGCGCTAAGCCCGAGCTGGGTATATGCACTTGGGTCACGTGCCCGAGGCCGAGGCAGACGCTTGACAGGGGTCTCGACGCCCCGGATACTTAATCATTGGAATCTGGCCTGGCTTAATCAGTGAGCTTTATGGGATCTTACCCTATTGAATGATTTTGTATGAGAATAAGATGAGCGGGCAAAGTATGTTATGATAGGGTTTGACCTGCTCGAGCAAAAAGCTGAGCGCAAAAACAGTATTTGACGGAAACAACCAACAATACTAGATTTTCCTTGTGTATCTGGTTTTCATGGCACGTTGAGTCCCAGATCCTCAGCAATCAGAATAGCTGCCTTTTCTCCAATCAGCAGTGCTGTCAAGCAGGTGTTTGCTCCGACATTGCTTGGAAGGATAGAGAGGTCTGCGGATCAGGCTAGGCTTCAAGCGCTTGCACAATTATAATAACCAAACATACTGACCTGCCACCTTGAGGCTGAGAGTTCCATAAACGTTCAACCGGGTGTCCACGCATCCACCTTGTTCCTTTGGCTTCATGGGGATAGTCCCAATCTGTAAAGTCACATCAGCGCAATCTGGCATACGACCAAGTATTACATAAAACTTACCGAATGCCATGTCGTACTCGCCGTTTCCCTGACAAACTGCTCCACGACGGCATTATCTTTGGCTGTATATACTATATCGTCCATCTCAGCCGGGGGAGGTCCTGCGAGCCGCACGCAAGCAGCGGCGCTCCCTTTAGGGAATTTGGGGTGCAAACCAGCGTACTCGCCCCTAAAGCTGGGCATTCGTCGGCAGACCTCACTATTGTCCATGAACAAAGGCTATCCAGACGATAGAAACTGAAAGTCTTACCGGCACTTTTTGTATGCCCAGATGAGCACGTCGACGTCAGCCTGCTCGTCGAGGAAACCGGTCTCGAAATCGGGCGCAGCGTAAGGATCAGTGGAAGTGATATAGACATGACCCCTTGAAACCGGCTGCAACCAAGGGTTAAGTTAATGTTTACTTTCATTTTAGTAGAGCACGACTACTTACGTATCCTTGTATATTGCCAATCATCATAAAGCGCTTTCCATCTGGAACCATTGACCGTGGTCTGGTAACGGGTTAGGCTATATGCATTGGGTAAGTGTGTGTAGCTCACCCAAGGTAGCCATTGAAAACAGTCTGAATCAATGCAGGCTAAAATGGATAGTCTCAAATCGATATTATAAAATAACGGACGGGAGCTGTACCTTGTCAGGCGCTTGTTCGTAGTGCCGTTTCCACACTTCCTGAAATGCTGGGCCCATCTCCTTTAGCTCTTCTGGCGTGGGGCGCAGCTTGCTCCCAGCGTCGTTAGCATTGGTCGTAAGGAACCCTCTACCTTCAGCAAACTCCGAAAGATACCGCTCCATAAACCCTGGCTCTTTCTCGACAATACAATCCATGGTCTCTGTATCGTCCGCGACGTGGAACGTCGCAATCAACGAGCTGTGATCTTCATAGTGACGACCGACGTCCGGCAGGTCTGAGACAACGTGGATACCAAGTTTAGAGAGTCGCTCAGCACAACCGATACCGCTGCGTTGCAGGACCATAGGGGAACCAATAGCTCCAGCCGAAATTACAACGAGTCTGCGAGCGGTGATGACGCGGGGTGTTTGGTCTGCGTCTGGAGTCTGGTCTTTATTTGCGATGACTTCCACGCCTGTCGCCTTGGTGCCATCAAAGACAACTCGGGCGACCTTGGTCTTGGTGAGAACATGTAGTGACGTGTTGTCGGCCTGGGAATGGACGTAGCAATGGGCAGCATCTTGTCTGCGACAGGTCTTTGCAGGGACTCAGCGTTGGAAACAAGGAGCGAATCGGGCGACGTACCGTTGGGTGAATATATTTTGCCAAGCGCTGAAGAGCGTATTAGCGAGGCTCCGGCGAGAGAAGATCGTTGACGTACCTGGCAGCCGTGCCCCGTCTTGGTATCCATCAGATCTTCAACTAGTGGTACGCCCCTCTGAGTAATCACGTCGAGGTATTCTTGTGACACTGGCGAGTAGTAATTCGAGTACGATACCTATGGCCGGGAGTAAGTTTTAAAAGCCATTTTGACTCAAGTATTTGTACATACATGTATTGGACCGGTATATCCATGTGTATCGCCTCCGGGAGACAAATGATAGGTCTCGATCTATAGAACCATTAGGCTTTGTTGTACAAGCGTTTGGATTCTGTGCTAACCTTTCGCATCAAAGGGATCAAGTCTTCCGCTCCCCAGCCCGCAGTATTCCAATCGTCAAGATCTCTAAAATTCGTTAGTACCAGCGCTCTACTAACGAGAGGGATACTTACGAAGCGGCTGGACGAGCATACCTAGCAGTTTCGAGTTAAAAATGTTTCACTCCTAACAAGGCTAAAGTAATACTTACATCATAAAATTGACACTGTTTGACGTTTAATATGTCGAATGTCAGATCAAAATCTTCATCGTGATGAATTATGCCAGTATACCTCGAGCCTCCTCCCAAGACACCACCAGAGGCTACAATTGGGCCACGGCCACCAATTTTGTCACTTTTGTTTCCCTGCCAGAACAGCCTGAACCAAAGATCAAAGGTTAGATAATTGTGCGTGGTTAATTTTGATACGTACGTGTTCTTGCTGTCTGGTACGAGATGAGCCAGGACCATAGCAGGGATATACACTGTAGGCTCGTTGAAGTTGTTGGGGCCCTGTTCGACTAGAAGGATCTCAAGACCTGGATTCGCTGCTGCGAGTCGGCCAGCGGCAGCACAGGCTAACAAATCATTGTCAAAACAACTTTTTCGAAGCCGTCAACCAGTCAAACACCTACCAGCAGTCCCGCCTAAAGCCAAGCCCAAGTCAGAATGCTTCACATGTGTCAAAGTACTACGTAACTTACCGCTAACAAAGATAATGTCAACTTCACTAGGATGCTCGGCCATAGGTCGAGGGAAGGGCAAAGCTCAAGAAAACAGAACCACCAGCTCTGTATTTATGGTTGACCAACGGACGGGTGTTAACCTTAGTAGTTCGTGCTCCCAGGATAGCGAGATAATGTTCCCGCGAAGCTTTCCTCTTCAAGTTAGGTGATTTGTTCGAGTAATACATTAGTTCTCCATCCATGAGGCAATGGCGCCACCTCAGGGAAGCCTCATCCACCGAAGTTCGAATATTTGATCGAAGTGACAGAATCCTAGATATCCCATCATCATGGAAAACTGATGAGAAAAATTGCGTAAACTGGATTAATGTCTTCGCCGCAGATGAACCGACGAAGTTTGAGCAAGTGAGAGCTGGAGAGATAGAGATGACGTCGTGTCATGTGACTCGACCCAGGACGCGAGCCAAATAAGGGCAATTGCAGCTCCTTGCGCCCGAAACCGCTCGGGAGTTGGTAAAACCAAGGCCACAGAGTTGAAGGTTGGATATAAAAGTTCTATATGATGACATTTTTTGTTGGTCTATACAGCATAAATGACGTGATGAAAGTGAAATCGCTATCGAATGTTTATATTTCAACCAGAAGCCGGCTCTATAGTACTTTCGTTTCAAACGGGAAAACAAATATCTAAGAATAGTAGTACCTCTATATATAACATCCAATACCATTTAGCTCTAATTTTCTAACCGAGCTCGTCGATATTCAAGTTTCTCCACGGTAGCCTCACATCTCTGATGCTTGGACATGAACCGGACCACGCCCGTATTATCGCAAATGTCGTTTCTTCGTCAAGTGGTTCACATCCAGCTTCGGAATTACACTCTAAGTCGAGCGTATGAAGCTCTGAAAACCCTCTGAGTGCCGGTGTAAGAGATTCAAGAACTTCCTACAGCGCATATAATTAGGATTGGTTGGTCCGGTTGAGTTTGAAAACTTGCCTGTCTGAAAAAACTCGGTCCGGCTACAACTCCCAATCTCCTCAGTGCAGGAACGTGCTGTGCAAAAGGCTCTAGTATAAGAGGTGCCTGAGTTGTATTAACGACGACTTGACCGAGTCTGAGCTCTACGCTCCGTACGCCTTCCCCATTCTCGTCGTCGCTCTTGTCTCCTGCTCCAGCCTCACTAAGAGCTGAGATGTATGCCGTTCCAAGGAGTGGAATAAACGGCGCATCAAGCAAAGTAACGTGAGCGAGCTTCCTCGAGGGAATATGAGCGAGTGCGGGTGCGGCACAAGCCAGGTGAGTAAGATTCGGTAAAGCATGAGCAGGGAGGCGGAGGCCCATTGCGTGCGAGTGAAGGGTTAAATGCGTAAGGGCCGAGTGTGTAGTGAGAAAAATAGACAGTTCTCGAGTGCTAGAAGATGTAGTTTTGAAGTGGGTTAATCTAGGTAGTGGAAGACTAGAGTCTAGGGAAGCGCGGTTTGGGAGAGCCCACGCCGTCTCGCCCCGAGCATAGTAAGTGAGCTGACGCAGTCCAGAAAGATTCGTGTGCTTCAAAACGCGTGCGACCCGTCGCAAGAGAGCAGGAAACACCCCAGTACCCAGACCGGGGATGGCACTCGGACCGTCAATGTCCACAGCAAGGCAACGAACGTGCAAAAGAAGCTCAGGTCGGCGTAAAAGCGTATTCGTGAGTTGTAAAACTCGATCAGCAGAAGGCGCATGGGGCGCTCGGTACAACAGCGGCTCAGCAATTGCGCGAAGGTGCACCGAGGAGAGGCAGACAGGGGGTAGGTCCTGAGGGGAAAGGTGCTGGAAGATTCGGTCGAAGGTCTCGGTGGGTAAGAGCGGAGGAACGTCATGGGTGGGATTGGAGGACCTGGGCGCGGGACGGTTGGGGAGGGATTAAGCGTGTTTCATTGTGCGAGCTGAGGGTAACTTTTGAGCTTACATGTTCGGATTTGGGAGCGATTGGTGCGGGGTGTGTTGGTGATTTTGCCGCAGCGGTGGTTCAGTTATTCCGGGGAAGAGAGATGGGCCGACAAGTGCCCGCACAAGTATAGCAAGTTTGATGATGTAGGTTTCTCTAAGCACAGAGTAGTAAGAGGGCTAGTATAAGCAGATAGGGAAGCCTGGATTTATTGCCGATTAAGGAATATTAGAGGATGCGTTTGGTATAGATTCCCAGGCAGATCAATTGCTCGACGGCACAGTACACAGGCGATTGTCTAAGGGTTATTCAGAGCAGACAGGCGATGAGAGAACCAAGTGGCAAGTTTGAGTGAGACAGGCCCAGCTGTCGGACAGCCTCGGTTTATAACTCTCACGACGGATCCACCATAGAGCATCGTCAGAGTGGAGAGTATTCCAGCGCCGCACTAGGGCCAATAGGGCGACGAATTCACGATCGATTCATCGCCATTGCCCAAAGACGGACGACGTACGTAGTTTCTGATAATGTTCGTTGCCTCAAGGACATCATTAGACGGGTAAATGAGCGGAACGAACAGTTGCGAGTGCATCGCGTGACTCTCGAATTGAATTGAGTATATTAGAGTTGGATGCCGCGTCCGAAATACAAAGGCGTTGCAGTCGGGGGCGGCGGGACCGACGGAGCAGCATCAGGGGAAGTTGCGGTGCCAACACGCGCAACCCACGTGGCAACCACACAAAGCGCGCTCGTCCCATGGGAGTGGCGGCGACGACTGCGTATGCTCATGTGGTTGGTGTATGCAACGGTGGTTGCCAAGTTCAGGATCAGGGGCCCGTAATAGGGGCTCACAAGCGCCGTAGTGTGTCAGCATATTAGTCATCTATTTGGACGGAAGACAACTTAGACCCGACTACGATACCGATTCACAGGCCCGGTGGAGCCTGCGTCAAGCAACGATGAGTACTGCATACGAAAACATATCTTATGGCGTCCGCTCTATGTCGAGTGCGATGAACTCGGGAACATCTTCGCCCCACTCGGCTCCGGCATTGCCATCGCCTCCGACGTCTCCACACCTCCACTCCGTATCAGTTCCGGGCTCGCCATCGTCCTTGGGATCATTTCCATCGGCGATGTCTGCGGCGGGATCTATTTGGTCGCTAGAGGAGGCCGGGATTGCTAGGCGTGCCACGGCCGACGAGGCTGAAGTAGCCGCTTTTTCGTCCCATGAACACCCAGAGTCTGCCCACCATCTTGTTATTCCATCGCTTGCACTTGGCCCGTCTCTCGTTTCTGCTCCTGTACCTGCGCCGGAGATGGAAAATGCCTATGGAGAGGCATTGGGGAACGTTCGTTTGCTTGTTCTAGGCGCCCAACGCAGTCTCGCCGATAACTTACTCATGCGGAGCCCCCATGTCGTCCATATCCACGGCTGGGATCAGCCCACCGGAGACGTCCCCGCTTCTCTCGAGGCGTCAACTATTCTGGCCGACCGCGAGCGCAACGTGCGACTTACTGTTCTGCCAGCTTTTGATCCTCGCGATAACGACGTGAGTCTTCCTTCTTAGCACTTTGTTTTCCTAATGTGCTTACTCTACCTCCCAGCCGGTGGTCACAAGACGGACCATTCAGCAAGCCCTGCAGACCCTGCACGCCTCATTTCAGACATTGCACTCTCAGCTCCACCCAGCCAAGGCACCCGGACCCGATTTTCAAGCAATGCTTGCCTCGCATCGCACACCACTCGTTACAGCTGTTGTAATAGCCGTCTCTGAACGTACGTATCTCTTTGATTGGCCTTGCGCTTGGGAATGCTGACTCCAGACGTACCATGTCCTAAATTAGCCATTTCGGCTCGAGAGCACGACATCATATCTGCTATTGCTGCGCACGCGCCCGTAATCACGTTACCTAACCATCACCGGAGGCGCCACCATCATCGGCCAACCCAGTCCCAGACCCGAGCCCTCTCTCGGTCCTCTTCTCAGACTGGGTTCGACTCGCAGCATGTCGTCCCGCCCCCACTGTCTCGCCACGCTACACAGCGCCCCACACCCACGATCCCCCAATCACCCCAGGTTACGCATATGCTTTCATCTCAATATCTTTACGCCGATCGAGGGCGTCAACCCGGCGTAGCTCCACTTCGCGCTTCGAGGCAGACCGTGTCGGCTCATGCATCTCCGCTGTTCGCGTATTCAATGCCCGTATCGGCAACCGCGTCTCCGCCATTCCCACCCCCACCTGCCGATCGGGAATACGTAATGCATTTGAGTAGCATGGGCGAACTTGCATATGTACTGTTCCACAGTCCTAGAGCTCTTGCATCATTGCGGGACGCAGCAGCGGCGCGATTCGTAGCCTGGCGAGAGAGGGAAAGGGAAATGAGCGAGGACCGGGTGCGAGAGTCTAGAACTATATCGAGGGAGTCTAGAGCTGTTGGCTTCCTTGGATTCGAGGACGTTGATGCTGGCCAGAGCGAACAGGAAGACGAGATGGACGAACAGGAAGCTATGGTTATGCGAACTATGTGGAAGTTGGGCGGATACGGGGAGGAACAAGCCGGGACACTTCGCCCACACCAGTCAAGGGAACCGCTTCCCGTGTTTAACGCACCCTCTTCAGTCGCGGAAACTTCCTCCAGCGCACGACAAGCCTCCGTGTCACCTTCGCCGATTCCCATGCGACGACGTTCGCACCCTGCAGCACCCAAGTACGGCGAAGGTTCCAGCACGCCGCTCGCACGCAGCGTGTATCACGACCCTCTACACCTCCCATCTCTCCTTGCTCTCGCTGCTTCGGTCCTTCCGCGTACAATCGGGGGACTCTTCAACAGCAACTCGGGTCGAGTAGGTGGTACGAGCGGCAAGGGAGGCGATGACGGAGGGAACGGATGGGGTCGGTTGAGCGTGTTGATTGGGGTCGGAGCGGCGTGCGCCGCAACGTTTTGTGCAGGGTGGGTATGCGGGTTCTGGATGTCTTAGGGTAGGATAGGATACGCGTGTCGTATATATATGAGTAGCTTCGGTATATCCCTTTTTTACATCCCCGCTCTCTTACGAGTTGGTTTTGTTTCTTGTTATTTTGCTTGATCTCCCCAGATTATATATGTAAATACAGACTGCATAAATATGCTTCACTGCTTTCAGAGATTTTCTTGCCTATTTTAGGACGGGTTGCGAGCGGGAGTTTGCTGTTAATTAAGATAATGAAAGTACGTGCGCCCCGGGGCGTTCCAATCAAACCCATATGTACATAATGATAAGGAGGGTTATTCAGGGATGAGGAACGTGCTCCTCACGAACCTGTGGGGGACTCGTGGGGGACTCGTGGGCGTCATTCCTTCAACTTCAGCTATATCGCCCCCACAATCACAAAATAACGCCATATATTGATAAACCAAACAATCCATTGAGCTTGAAGGACGATAAAGTGTGCATTGATAAGAGTAGAGATAGCTAGCATTCCAACAAATAAGTCAGCGGTCTGAAAGTCTGAAACAGCGCTCATCAGTAAAAAGCCGCGAAGCTAGACTCTTCATCAGCTCAGAAGGAGCCGAGTTACTCACTTATGGTATCTTTACGACCAGGCCTCGGGTCGTAACCTTACTAATTGTACCTAAAAACCGGTTGGCGTATTCGCATCCCACACCTGATTTCAGCTCTTCTCGTAAGCTCCCCATCACACCAGGAACGCTGCCAACTGTAGTAGCGCATTTCGATTTCACTTCATATGGTACGACATGGTTTCGATATGTACGTTCAAGGGGGAACAAGTTTAGAGGATACTGTACCCAGGTCTCCTCGACCGGCCCGACTAATCGGCCGGGATATTGTCCCTGGATAGATCGGGGTTTATGCTGCAGTCGGCACAGCAATGCAGATCGTCGTGTATATACACCCCAAGTCTAAACCACGATAACTACGTGTGCCTTGAGAATGCCGAACTGATGAGATGATGGAGACAGCAGGCGCACCGAGAGCCTAGTTCCTATACCAGGATCCTCTTAGCGCCCAATTCCTCAGGATAAATTTCAAATAGCCACACGATCAGATCACTTAGGCCGTTTTCAGCGCGCGACCACAACTTCTGGTCCAGACCGGGTAAAATTCTGGTATTTTCTCTTAAAAGATACCGAAACCAGTCCTTGGATCTAACCTAACTACCCCATACGAGTCTAATTGTCGGTAAAGTGCTCTGGTTTGATATGTGGCGCAACGTGGTGGTATCCTAGTAGACAACTTGGCCAGCGTACGCCGAAATTTCGTTTGAACTTGACTTGAACCGGGCAATTATATCACATTAGGCTCTTCTGCTTTAAATATTTGTACTCGTATCATGGAACTGGTCTTGTGTGCCTGATAGGCGAACTTGCCAAAAGCGGTTTATGTCTCTGGCTCTAGTCTTGACAGCTGGTTGCTCCGATCGCTCGCTATGATACCCTAGAGGGCAACACGACCAGTTTGAGCGTTCGTCTCTAAGACTCGAGTGAGGAACACGTTGGTTCAACGCCGATGCACTGATGTATTTGTGGTGCCTTGGAAAACACAACACAAGGTTGGAAGCAACTCGTACCTTGTGAATCCCAAGCTGTCATATCGTCTCACCTGTTTCTCTACAGTGCGGCTTGGATCCGCGTGGAGACCTACTTTTAGGCACGTCCACTTTTTTTTTCTCGAAAGGAAACGAGTTCAGCGGACGAAATGGAATACTTGAACTAGACACCATAATTACCCCGCTGATCCACGGAGCGCAGCTCGAGATCCGAGGCTAGGGCCTATGAGGAGTTAGGTAGCAGAAGATAGTGAGTGTAATAGATACACAATACTTTTTAAACCTCGGAACATTGACTATGACAGATTTTCAACTAACCACAGCATGCGACAGTATAATTCAAAACTACGTACACCTTCGTAACATGATATCCACAGAGAGTCTCTTACGTTCGCGTAAGTACCGACTTGATCTCAACCATGAGCATTACGTAGGACGATATACGGGCGGACTGGTATCGTGTGGCCTTAAACCATGGCCAGGAGATCTAGCGAAGGGCAAAGGTGCGTTATCCGCCGTTGACATATCAATATTATGTATAGCCTAACTAATTTCGGTCTACGGAAACCGTCTGAAGTTGTCCACGTTCGCTCCTTTCCTGGTGGCAATATTGTAGGCGATCCAGGCAGCTGGAAGGGAAGTAAATCCCCTTCAAACATTGCAGATTCTCTGCTCGGGGACGCTTATATAACTTGTCTAGAGAGCTCAAACCATCAGCCCTATGGGTTCGTGTTACATGGCTAGATCGTTAGTTGCTCTAAGAGGCTTATATGTAAGTGGCATTCTGGCAGCAACATATCCGATGTAATCGTTCTAGTATCCAGCGTCTAGGAACATCACGTTGGAAGGCACGATTCGAGTTCCCTACATATGATGGAGCGTGTTTACTGGCTCATCGGCCTTCAGGTATAGAGGTATCCTATTGTTTAACCGCTGGTTTTGTTAGCCTGAATATCTGCTCCATTACAATATTCAGGCAAACTGAAGCCGGATCGGTGATGGGTACAATGCATGGGTAGCCCCGGGCAACTATGATCTGCTACCACATGGAGCATGGTCACCCCGGACGGCCCAGTAACTAGGGAGGGCTAGAAGGCAGCAACGTGGTGAACGCGTTGTGCATGTGCCGATCGCGGGGATCGATTGAGCGTACTTGTCCGTCGGAGTGACCGGCTTGGTGCCTGCGTAGTTACATAAAGATGAGCAACTGATACAAGGACTGTGTGACAGAAGGGGCTGTATGCCCAGGAATACTTGAACTATCCTACCGGGATGCAACGGCGACGGCTTTGTCTGTGAGTAGGCTCAATATGCTTGGGCCAAGAGCCGCATAGATGGTACGGCTTAAATTTCAGACTTTGAAGGCACTGATTTACCATTTTGACACGTCATTAATGCATCTGGATACATCGCTGGGGTCTCAAGGTGGAATTTACATCAGCTATTCATCTAGGACTGCTGGATCTCCCTCTATCGCCATACTTGACCAAGTGGCGAAATACGTATATGCGTCCGTGAAGATTCATCGCAGAGAAGTAAGCTAATCCAAGCGCTCAGATTCTGGATCGGTGCGATCGCCACATCACTTACTGCTTTAAGTCCTGCTATTTCGCTCCCAAGTTTCCCAGGTCTTGATCTAGTAATGATAGCTTTAGCGCACTGTGATACGACGATCCATCAACTGGTTTTTTTAACAATATTATGTGGTTGATCGTTCTCCGTAAGGAGAACCCGGGGATCTCAGCTCACAGTCACTAGTCCGACTATGGGGCTCTTTCATCAAGCAAGGGCTGCTGAGATACTTACTCGGAGATCTTATGCGAGAGAAAACTTGTTGGATTGCATCATAGCCAGCAGTGATACGATGTTATATGCTTGTTCGGGTTGAAATCAAGTCAAGCCTACTTGGGGACTCGCGTAGACTGTGGGATACCGGGAGCTTTGCGCTCCTTACCCGAATGACCATGTGCAAGTTCCCGGATTTCATTTCTAAACAGCGCCCGAGACTGAAATCCGGATTGCTCCACCAATAGGGTTCGTGCCTCGCAAAGTTGAATGGCCAAAATTCGGATTAAACTGTGCCACCGAGATTCGCGAGCGAAATGCTCAATCAGTGGATCGGTCACAATCAAACACGTTCCCCACTCGGTGTGGTTCAGCCACCTCCCGAGATTCTTTCGGTCCCTCATAGGCAACTTTGGCCTAGAGCACTGAATTTTGGGAACATTTCTAGGGACATTGATGCCAAATGCGACCACGAGCGCGGATATACTCCACGGTGGATTTCATCCGTCACCCATACCGGAGCTACGCGATCGACAGGGCATGCCACCACGTTCATAACTAGAGGTCCTAGACTCTCAGCCCTCGACGAACCATCCCCTCTTGCCTTCCTCTCTTCGAGATGCAAACGTCCCCTTGGGCGATGCCCAATACCGTTCCCTATCCAAGCCTACTATTTGTCGGGCTCTTAATTCTTGCACACTATGCGCTCCGTCGACTGCGTTTTCGCACTACAATGCCGTTCCCCCCTGGACCACCCTCTCGTCCGGTTATAGGTCAACTGCTTTCTATGCCTCAGCAATCAGAGCATCTTGTGTTTACCGAAATAGGTAAACAAGTTGGAAGTAAGCCTTATTGTTTGGACGCTGGACAAGTGCCGGTGCTTTGTTGGCCCGCATTGACAATATTATAGGCGACATAATATCTCTGAGCTTCTTTGGGACCACCGTCATCGTCTTGAACTCTGCCGAGGCTGCCACAGAAATACTTGACAAACGCGCAAACATCTACTCCAACCGAGAAGTGCCCCCTATGTTAGCATCACCCTTGCTGTGAGTACTTTCTACCCGAGGTTTACGTTACCGGCCTTCTCATCATCCGGAACTAACCGATCGTCTAGTATGAATCTGCAAGATTTCTTTGTTTTTATGAACCCGACTGAGCGGTGGAGACGTTATCGGCGATTGATCCATTCGAGGCTGAATAAGCAATCAATAGCCGCGTTTCATGCACCCCAGGAACATCAAGCGAAATTGCTCCTCCAGCGTCTGCTTGATTCATCCCCATATTTGACCAACTCTGACAAGCTTGACGACGAGTTCAATCGGTACGTTCGCAATTGACTTCGGAATTGAAGCAGTTCTGATCGTGACCGGAAATAACAGTACGATTGCATCGACCGCTTTCGACTTGGTTTATGGATACCCACTTGAAACAGCACAGGATCCGTTCCTCACAGACACTAAAATACTTATGGATAACATAATGAAAGCTGCAATGCCATCCAGTAAGTGTGTAGATGTGTGGCTATATGCGGTGGTTGAAACAGCTGCCTGGTAAAGATTTCCTAGTCAACGCATTCCCATGGTTAGCCTATGTGCCGACATGGGCTCCTGGAGCTCAGTGGAAGAAGACTGCCCTTGAGTGGAGAGACCAGAAGGACGAACTGACCGATAGTATATATAACTGGACAAAAGAGCGGGCTGTAGGTTCATTCCTCGCCAACCCCCCGACCAGAATGCATTGATATGATGCTATACAGAATGCTGGGGCTGACGAGTGCTCGCTTATTGCGTCTGCACTAAAAGATTGTCAGCAAGCAGGCTATGATTGGACGACGACTGACGAATTTTCAAAACGCCTTGGAATTGCAATGTATGGCGGTAAGTGACTAAAAATCGTTGTGTTGACATGGCTGAATGATCAGATAGGTGCCACGGATACGGTAGGTGTTCTGAGTATCCCGGTGTTTGTTGTCCAGATTAACTTGGCATTTCATTTAGTTGGTTAGCGCTCTCTTGTCGTTCATACTCGCCATGGTGCTTTTTCCGGAAACACAAACTAAGGCGCAGCAAGAAATAGATGCTGTCGTTGGTTGCGACCGCCTACCAACTGCAGAGGATCGGCCTCACCTCCCCTATATTGAGAGAATGGTGCATGAGATAATACGCTGGCAGCCACCTGCTCCTCTCGGTAAGCCGATCTCATGTCGATCGTCACTTTAGACCCCGAGGCGGCTTACTTGATTTGTGGAGCTGTTCCCCACATCTCCGATCAGGACGATGAGTATCGCGGCTATAGAATCCCCAAGGGGGCTATTGTGTAAGCCTTAATGAGCTCTTCCTGAGTCAGTTCGTACTCATCGGTGACTCTCACTAGCTTCGGCAATGTATGGTGCGGTAATATTCTTCTAAAAGCCCCCTTATGGTACTGAAACATTGAGATGGACAGGGCCATGACTCGCGATGAGAACACTTACAAAAACCCCGATAAGTTCGACCCTGATCGGTTCTTGGATCCAGCGCTTCCCACTGCTTCAGCCTTTGGATGGGGCCGTAGGTACGTGCTAAGTACCCGGTTCCGCAGGGGTTCTCAGCTGATAGTCGGTACTTTCAAGGGTTTGTCCTGGTAATCACTTTACCCACACAACAGTTTTTGTTTTCATTTCTTCAATGCTCGCGACGTTTGACGTTAAGCGATGCAAAGACGACACTGGCTGTGATATCATACCAACTGCGGAAGGGGCGAGCAACTCACTGGTTTAGTAAGTTACCTATTGGTTGGCTGTGGCTTGAAGTTAACGCGGTATATAGCCACCCCAAACCATTCCAGTTCAGACTTAAGGTTCGCTCTGATGCTCACTCGGAGCTGATTCGCAATGCCATGTAGCGCAAGCGTCCTTTATTGTCCTGCTAACTATACCTGTACAAATGGATACATCGGCCCGTCGGATTGGGGGATTTGTATGTACTATAGACTGCATCTGTAGTTCTCTTTTCACATAATGAAATGATCAATAGTGATTGTTTGCAGAGATATGGTATCTACGTCAGATGTATGCGCCTCTTTCTGGATTTTTCTCCTGGACTACCCATGGGGCAATTCATTAGTTGTGTGGAACGCCGCACGGGTGCAAAAATAATTCCTGGTGCGGAGATGGAAACCAATTTGTGACGCGGAGGTAAAACGGTTATATTACATAATCACTCAACTCGACCACCTGTACTTGACCTCCATGAGCGCCAAGGAGACCGATGCTGAACTCGAGGCTGCAGCGCTCAACAGAGTGCTCGAAGCGTTTAGGCACTATAGACAATATTCGGTACGCTGATTTGAACTCTTCCATGTTCGTGCCTAATAATTCAATTATTCCACTCTTCTCGCCGACATTTCCCCCAACGTCATCTAGTTGTCGGCTAACATGCGCCGGCGGCAAGACTACCTGAAACTTCCCGAGGCTGACCGTGCTCTTCTCGATGCGGTGGGCTGGAAGCAGAAGCTAGTTCATATTGACGCGGCGATCGAGCGTAATGCCGATTTTTTGCTTAAAATCATCGACGATCCGCTCATCTTTCAGGGGATGGATCCGGAGGGTGGACACTCTCACGGTGAGTTTACCTGTACAAAATCCAGTATGTGAAGGAGCCTGATTTAATGGTCGTGGTGTAATGAAGAACACGGGCATGAACACGATCATGGAGGGAGCCACAACCATAGCCATGGGCACGATCATGGGCACAACCATGGCCATGACCACGGCCACGCTCACAGCTCCGAGCATTCTGAAGATAGCCACGGTCACCACAGCCGCCGTCAGAACAAACGGTCTCCCCGCACCGATTTCGACATGGACAAAGTTCGTTCGACGCTCAAGCAATTCGTACGAGACTGGGGCACAGAGGTACGTGTCGCATTCGCAGTGGAGCAGCAAAACCGTATCAAGGAGACTGATCATTACTCCATAAGGGCAAAATCGAGCGAGACGCATGTTACGGGCCTATGCTTGACGCGTTGTGCGAATATTTCCATGATGTGCCTGTGGAAGAGCGGTACGCCCGTTTGTTGTTACTCCAAGAGGAAGCCGTGTGTTTAACTTGCTCCGTTTAGAGGTAACTTTAGGGTGTTAGTTCCCGGAGCGGGTTTGGGCCGTTTAGCATGGGACGTCGCCGCCCGGGGTAAGTGTCAACGCCATTTGCTCCACCCGGGGCTACCAAAAGTGGTATTCATTATCCCCAAATAGGATTCACGTGCCAGGGGAACGAGTTTTCTCACTATATGCTACTCGCTTCTTATTTTATACTCAATAGGTGAATGCTTTCTCTTGTTTCCTAACTTCTATCTCACCTAGCATTTTGTTGGGTAGAACGAACGCCAAATTCCAGCATACTATCCATCCATTTGTGCATTCTATATCCAACACGACATCTGCCCGGTCGCTTCTGCGCGCTGTTCAAGTCCCAGACGTGCTCCCATCAGCTTTGCCAGCTGGGTCCAACTTTTCGCTAGTTGCAGGTAAGAGCCTTTATACAGGTTGTATTCTTCGGTCCACTGATCCCTTAGACGTCTATCTCAACAGGCGACTTTGAAGAGATTTATGGTGTTGACCCCGACCCCGAAACCACCGAGGCAGAACCACATGCCGGCGAATGGGACGCAGTATTGACGTGCTTCTTTATTGATACTGCAAAGAATATTGTCAGTTACCTAAGGACAATCCATAAGATCCTCGCACCTGGAGGCGTATGGATCAACCTTGGTAAGTTTCTTTCCTTGTTATTCGAATGATGGAATCCTGATAGGGGGTGGCAACATAGGTCCGCTGTTATGGCACTGGGAGAACAATAACACAAATGATATGTCGATCGAGCTAGATTTAGAGCAGGTCAAGCAGCTCGCGAGGCAAGTTGGGTTTGAAATTTCGGTAAGTCCTGTGACCGCCTTTTCTTCTGGTAACTTGCAGCCGTTTACGTTTTAGCAGAACGAGCGTACGATACCGACGACGTACACCGGGAACTCGGAGTCCATGATAGGTTACGTCTACCAAGCATCCTTTTGGACGGCTACCAAGATAGTTGCTCCGCAGTAGAGATTTATAGGTTTTGAATAGTTTGGTTATAGATGTGTGCACACTCTACATGTCACAGCACCAAATGATATCATTCAACAAAATACGATTATCGAGTAGCTCGACAACAAACGCAAAACAGGTGGGAAAAATAACAGAACTACGAGACGCATCCAGCATCTAATACATGATAAAACAACATTATGTGGTAATTTCAAGCAAACGCCCTTCACCCCCTCTATCCAAGACCCCCTCATTTCGCCCTTATGGGATAAACACGACGAGCACGACGTTGACGTACAAATGATCAAGCGTATTCTCCGCATCGCTCGCGAGGAACGGCACGCGCTCCTTGGCAATATGTCCCTGCTCGGGCGAATGCAACAGCGTGATATTCTCATCGGTGAGCGGAACGGCTCCACCACGCTGAACCTTGTCAGCAAGATCAGCGTCCTCCTCTTGCTCTTGACGACGCTGATAAATCTGGAGCTCGCGTGAGCCGCCGAGGTTGGATTGGGAGCGGCCGTCGCGGGTGAGCGAGCGGGAACGCCCGGCGCGTTTGAACGGAGTGGCGGACTGCGGGCCACGGTTGGAATCGATGATGAGCGCGGGCTTGTCGACGGGCCAGATGTAGCCGCCGGCGCAGTAGCGAAGCTGCGGCTGGAGTTTGTAGATCTTGACGGCGTGGTAGAGGATTGCGTCAGCACCCTTGAGCTGTCCCAATAAAGCCATTTTAGTATATAGGTCTTCGGGGTTACGAGCATATACTCACGTAAGGAGCAAGCGAGTCGGCAAGCACGTCGCTTGGGCTGACGCCGTACTCGTGCGAGAGGAAAAACCCAAGGTTCTTGCCGCGACCTTGGTTAAGCAAATCGGCGAGGGCGTCGAGCAGCGCATCGTTGGGGACCATCAACGGTTGGCTAGACGGGCCGTACGAGCGCTGATAGACATGCCAAGTCATTGCCACACGATGTCCCTTTTCGATCTTTTGCACTTCCCAGTCGCAGTTCGTCTTCCACGCTTGCCACTCAAGCTCGTTCGACTTGGAACCAAGCCGGCCGTAGAAGCGTTCCTCTTTCCCCTCGGACCCAACGACGAGCGTACCGCCACGGTAGTGGACGGGCAGCGTCACCATGATTGTTGCAACAACACCCTCGGGGAAAACGGCGTCATGTACGGGCCGGGTGTATGTTCCAGACGGGTGGATGGTGAGTTTGTCTCGGACGGCGAGGAGGTGATAGCCCTGAGCCAGCTTTGGGAACAATGTTGCCTTAACAACGTCGAGCACAGGATGAGATGAGAGTTCTAGCGATACGGCGAGCGGGCGTCCCGAGGGGTAGACGAGCGAGCGGCGGTGTGGCGGAATAAACTGGCCGGCGACAAGTCCTGCGCTTTGGGTTTGTCCAGGTCCCATGCCAGGCGGACCGGGCGTAGGGTATATCATTGTTCCTGCTGGGATGACGGCACCGGGTCCGACCATAGGGGATGAGGGAGAGGTGAAGCTGTTATAGTTCTGGCGAGGGGTGGGCATGATGTTGCTGCGCTGCTGCATTGGTGGCGCCGAGTCGGTGCGCGCAGGGGGAGCAAGCCTTTCCTCAGGTTCGCAAGAGTTCACGAGAGCTTCGAACGCTGGGGATGTGCCGTATTCATCGTCGAGGGGAAGTCGAAGGGAGTAGGATGTGCCATTCTGTGGTTAGGGTATAAGTATAGGGGCTGTATGTCAATTCAGTATGACTCACATCGGTCTGGAAGAAGAGGGTGAGAGGATCTGAGATGGGGATGGTACCAGAGACAGTGAACGGCTGGTTCTTGGTGGCCTATATACCTCTTGTTAGTTCGGATGTGGTCAAAGAGTGATCGATCAGGATGTACCAGGAATCGATCAACGCTCTCTTGGAATGCCCTGTCAGTGAGCGACTCCCGCGGTGGCGGGGGCTGCGGGGCGCGCACGAGGGTCATCATATTGTGCGAGAGTAAAGGGGGGTGAGTGGGAGTAGGTGGTAGAGCAGAAGACGGAGCTAGGGTTAAGTACTAGATCCGTAGGGCTGAGGGTGTGTAACCGCGGGTTACGATGAGCGGTAGGGAGCAAAGGAAGGCGATGACCAGGTCGCTTGTGCACTATATGTGGATGACTAGTGCAATTCAGAATGGGCACGGTGGACGTCGAGCGTAGATGCACAAAGAAAATGAGGCTGGGGGCTTGTTTGGCCCACAAATCGATGACGAATCGATCTCGCCTTTTGTCTCCTTTTGGCCTTGACAAATTCAACCTCCGGTACCCACCCGGGTTTGCCCTTGTATGTGGCGCACAATGTTATGACCGAGCGGAACTATTTTATCGTATTCTGCCTCCGAAACGGAACCAAATCATGGTCATTATCCTCGTTAAAGCACATGCAACCCGTTGTTTGTAAAAGACACATCGCACCAACAATTACAGTTTTCCAGCCCCAGCGTTGGCAAGTACATACTTCTTGACATCCTTCGCTTGCTTAAGGCGATAAGGGTAGCCGGGGTCGAAAACCACATTTGTAAACTCGTGTGTCGCCCATTCAGCAACGGGACGCCCAGCAGCTGCAGCTGCAGCAACCTCAGCAGCCTTCGCAGTGTCGTATTTGGATTTGGCTACCGCCTCGATGTTCGCGTAGGTGCCGTTCACCAAAGACTTGTTGTCTTTGAGACGATATCCCTTGTATTGCCCGATGACAGCGTTGACGGCGGGTGTTGTAGTGGAATTGGTTGTAATCTCGAATACATTGGCTTCAGATAGGATAGAGCCTATAAATCGAAGGATTTATTAGTCAGTCGCGCGAGAGGAAATGAGAGACGTACTGTCGATACCCATTCCGAGGAAGTATTGCAACTTCTCATTGGGATCATTTAAGCTAGCGCTGTAATAGTTGTTGAATACATGTGCTTTGCCAAAACGCAAGCGAGGAGAACGCTGGAGCGAGCTAATCCAAGCATTGTTGTAGAATGAGACGCGTAAGCGTCCAATATCTCCGGGTCCGAGGTTGTTAGCGTCGCTGCATAAAACCAATAAGTAAAGGGGCATGATCTCGATGGTTAAAAACGCACTTATTCCCGACGAGATGAGACTTATCGTGGTTATAGATGAGCGAGTTGGACACGGTGATCCAGTCAGCACCCTCAACGATGTCAATGGCACCGTCATGACGTTGAACCACTTTGCCAAAGACAACTGGCGCCTCACTATCCGGGTGCTTCCTAAACCCAAATTATCAGTCCCCAACCAACCTCTGACAGAAAACCACCACCCACCCATCCGAAATAGTCAAATGATCAAACCACACGTTCGTCGAAGTCACAACCCCAATCGCATCGTACCGCGAGTTCCAGTTCCCAGTCGACCCATCCGCCGAGTCCCACTCGGGGAACAAATCGATCGGCGACCACACCTCGAAATCCTGCATGATTACATTGTTCGTCTGGTTCACCGCAACCGCAATATCCTCCAAACGCGCCGTCGCGCCCTTTTTGCGCTTCGGGTAGCCGAGGATACTCGTGTTGTTCCCGACTTTGACCGAAATCTGCGCAGCTTGGACAAGCGAGGAGTTGTAGCGTGCTGATTCTTGGAGGAGGAGGGTCTGAAGACGGGCCTTGTCAGCGGGGACGGACGAGGCGTTGAGTTGGGCGAGGAGGGTTTGGTTGAACGAGTCGAGGTAGTTGGCCCAGGTGTAGGGCGTCCCTTTGGCGTAATACTCCTCGGTTGCGAGTTGGCCGTTCGGAAGATAGTTGCCGCTAATAGCGCCATCTACAAGAAACCATGAGTCTTGAAATGTACTCTAATTATAAAATTACATACTGATGTATATAATCTTCGGTGAGTGAGGATTGCCGTTGTTATCCAGCGCTTTTTTGAACTCGTTATAGTTCGTCACAGTATAGATACTTTTCGGCGAAGCACCGCGTCCCCCAGTGGCCTTACTTCCTAAACGCCAAACGTTTCAGTTTCAACTAACAGCCGAACGCTCTCGACCAGCACTCACCAAAACCCCAGATCTCAGGATCCTTCGAGGTGGTCGCCACAGCCTCCGCTGCGACGAGCCCAACACTAGCCAGAGCTCCAGCCAAAGCACGCAAGACAACCATAGTTGAACCAGAAGAGGTGCCAAAAACGGGTGGAAACTGAAAAAAGATAGTCCGACTTCTACGGCAAACTAGACTGCCTTATAACCATTTCCAAGCTAACAAAATTACGACAGCCTATATCATCGCACGCGACGGCTGCCGCACGATCCGAGAACACGCCGGCGAGAATATGAGAAAAATGGGAAGCATAACGCGGATATCTAGGTTCACTCCAAGGCACACTGATGTTCGTCCCATCACGAGGGTTGCTGTCGAAGTACTTGGCATGACGCGGATATATGAGCGGGCGGGCCGTGGTGGCGTGCGCCCGGACCGGTGCCTTGCTCGGAGGTTTTTGCGTGAAAACTAAGGTCGAATAGAGTACCGAACTGACAATCGGGTCATCACATGAGGCTCGCGAGGTCGGTATTTCTATTAAGGAGCATTGCGCAAGAGTGGGATGTGGTTGAGAGCACGCGAGTGGAGGTGGGGGTTCTGGCGCTTGTTAGCACGTGGCTGTAATTTACCAGTACCTCGGTCCGGCCCGGCTTCTTCGAACCACAACACCACTTCTCTCTCGAGGGCTCGGATTCTCACTGCATGTCGAGAATCGCCTATGAAGTGTCGAAAATAACCATAGCCTGGGTTTACAATTTGCTGGCACTCACTGTATAGCTGTCTATGGCAATGCCGACGTGGCCGGGAGTCATGAGTCTGATTCCGTCATATGTAATCTCAGTGGCGAGCCTGGTCGTCATCATTGATAATAAGTGGCCAGGTTCTCCGCGGTTGCCAGCAGTATAATGGCTTGAGAGTCTCGATTATAAATTTATCTTCCACGTGGTACTATGTTAAGTATCTTCCAACCCCGAATGAAGCTTCCAGGTACTTCGAAGTCTTCACCACGAGCCTTGACAACATCGGCTGTTCATAGACTTTCTACTCGTCCCTCTTCTTCTCGCTAGTTCCTTCTTTCCACGTGGTTTTCATCTTGGTGACTACTGGCTCTCGTACACTTACACCCCTCGACGGATCAATTCGGCATGCAAGTCGGACCGCGGAGTAAACTTGCATTTGAACGGCACTGGGTGACTAGAATCCATTGCTCAGACCAGGTATCGCGCAATATACGTTTTGGATAAACTCACTAGGCTAGTGAATTTCGTATGCCTTCAGTAGTTGGAACGATATTGTTGCTATAGCCGTCCTTCCGCATAGATATATCGAACCCCGCGAGGATGGATACAATGGTTACGAAAAGTGAAGCATTGGCATAGTGAATTCCAGGACATTGCCTAAGGGGACAATCAATAAAACTCGGACTACCCAAAAATACAGGGTGACAGCGCACCGACGACCCCATCCAAATCCAGGTGCTACTGGTACCTCAGGATCTAAATATCTATCTGGATCGAAGGTTTCAGGACTTTTGTAAACCCGCTTATCGCGTGACATAGCCCTACAGGTCACAATGAGCAGAGCTTGTAGGTAAGAATAGTTTGCTTGTTACCAGACATTTCCGAAGCTAAAACATGTCGTTTGTTTCAGCAAGGCTCTGCCCACAGGCGTAAAGCCACCTACATAACTGCACCCCGAGGAATCCGATAACCACGGTATTCGTTTTCCTCAGAGCATACATGAGGTATCGCTAATACGGCCTTTGTTATTATCCTACGCAGAGAGACTGAAGGGCTTACAAAGCGGTGCGATAGGCTGCCACCTTATTACTTCCTGGATCAGTCGGACCACATACGGCAAGTTGGGTTCGTCATCCATATTCGGCAATCGCTTTGTGCCAACGACTGCGTCAATCTCCTGCTGGGCTTTAATCTGAACTTCTGGAAAGAGAAGCATAGCCAACACGAATACCACCAGGCTGTTGACAGTCTGTGCTCTATAATTCGTCAGCTAGTCAACACGACGATGATTTCTAAAGAGACTCGCAGTTTCAGTTCCACCTACATCCCGACAAGTACGTCAAGCGTACTATATTCGTCGCCTCTAGTGTGAACTCACCACCAAACAAGTCTACCGCTACCTCCTGGATATCCCTGCTCGCTTCCACATCGTCCCAGCCCCATTTGTCTATATCCTTGAGCAAGGATGCAACAATCGATACTTCATCCCTTCCTGCAGCCTAGGATACCTCTAAGTACGTGGGTTGGGACGGGGGCCCTGGACGCTAGACGAACTATTTGTGCTTTCGTCCAATTGAAAATGCCATCAGAGACCTCGTCTTTTTGTTTTCCCCACTCCCGAAGTGTTCTCTTCCAGCTCGCTCCGGGGAACCATTCTGGCACGTAAACCAGTCCAGGAAGTACGTTAACCAAAAAGTCTGTAGATAAATGATAATCGGCACCAGGACCTCGATGACCAAGCTTTGAACATACTTGAGGGCGATGCAGCTTTTCCAAATAAAATTGCTACCTCCTTCATGCCAAGGAGAAACGGGTCATTCAAGTTTTGAAGATCATATCCGTAGATCGACCGAAGTAGAGTTGAAGATACGGTCCTGTAAGAGAAGTTAGTGCATATACAAACAGTTAATTAAACTAAAAGAGCTCCTTACATGTACAGCTCTAAGTCTAGTTCTTCAGATGTACTGAGACTATCTGAACTCGACAGTAGACGTTGTAACAACAACCTAGCCTGGCGCTGCTGGGACGACCGAAATTCTGAAGCTGCCTGCTTGTTCAACCAGATATGCATCATACGGCGATATTTCCTCCAAAGTTCATTGTAACCGACCAGCCCAATGAAATTCCCCCAGTTCATTCTCTAGTCCGAATTTTGGGTTAAAGTTCTCGGCGCACAAGATCTACTCGGGACTCACAAAGTAGGCCCACGGAGCGCCGGAGGGCAGTGTCGGTCAGAGTAGATCGCCGAGCGCTTCTCCAACAGGTCAACCGCGATTTGGGCGGAATTTAACACTACAAATGTTGTTCCAAAGAAGCCAAGGGATATGACGTCACCTGTGGATAGAGTAAATGCGGAGTTAAGGCAAGCAATCAGCGTAAGTTCGCCAACTTACTCCCTAGTTTCTCCCCCAGCTCGGTGAACCCTATGTGTTCGAATGATTTAGGCATCGAGAGCAGATGCCCAATCAGGGGGTATGATCGAGGGCTAGGAGGCAAGGACGCAGAGGAGTGGCGCCTTTTTCTTGCCAGTGTAATAAGGAGAGTGGTAACCGCAGCCGTGCCAACGCATAGCATAACAGTCTTGTTGGGTGAACTCATATCTCTTGGTAGCCGGGGAGAGTAGCAGAGTAAGTTCAGGCTTAATGGCGTACAGTATATATAGGACTCGCAGTGCCTCAGAATTGCAGTTTTGACACACGTGGATCAGCACGTGAGGCGTTACTTGTTATGGTATTTTTATGAGATATTGTACAAGTTGGGACAATAATGAGAAGGGATCAATACTGCGTGCTTCCGGCTCCACACGGGTCGGGAGGGCTCGTCTATGCAAGCCAAACCCGGGTGTCGAAGGGGACGGCGGGCGGGAAGAAAAAGCGACGCGCAACGTCGGGCGCCAACACGATATGATCGTGGTCAAGCGCGAGTCGAACGCGTCGCTACACTACCACGTGACCCACCACGCCGGCGCTCTTCCTGCTCAGTATTGCGCATGCAGCTCTGCCGGCTCCGCTGCATGTGCTCACAATGTAGCTATATGTGTGTCTCATATACAGGTTTAAGTGGGTCTACTAGTCAGATTTTTTAAAACTAATCGGCACAGACCACTATGCGGTAGAATGTATGCAGCTTCTATGGAAATCATTGCGTATTCGATTAACCTCATAGCAAAATGAGCTTTTTTGGATTACATTAAAATGACAGCACACCTTGGGGATGTGTTGCGCTAGCCCTGACCTAGTCGCTCTCAAACTAGTTACTAACATCCAAGGTGTAAAATAAACCAGAAACAATCCAATTCATGTACAGTAAGTATATTATACTACATCAGTTCACTATTTAATGTTCACTGCAACTACAAACACATCCCATACGTTTGAATCTGGGTTCACAGGCCGTCCATCATCAGCCCTACCGCCTTTATCAGGGGACATCTGGCTAAAGATGGAATCCTGTTCCATGTGTGCGATGTCCACCCACTTCTGTGAGACAAACAGCATAAAGACTCCAGACTCCGTTTTCGAGTAACCGCTGTTCTCGACTCGCAGGGGCTCTACACCAGTATCTCCATATCCGACAGCAAGCTCCTTGCCGTTAGTCGAGAGCGGCGGATTTGCGTTTCGAGCAGGAGGGTTGTATAGGAAGGTAATGCTGTAGTCTTCGAGGTCGAAGTACACTACCCAGGCAAACAGCGGCCAGTTGGATGAGTTTGTGAGCTGCAGGCCATACCGCTTGTCTGGAGCAGCTTGCAGTTGAACTATTACACTATCCTTCGACAAGTTATCGTCAAACAGGTCCTCTGGATCATCCTTGATGGGAACATAATCCCTCGACATCCAAGTGCGACCAGGTTTCGCCTTCAGCTCAATTAGCTTCATCCCCACCTTGCCATGGAGCGGAGAGTTTGGGTTGCGACGTTGCAGGTGGAAATGGAAGTGAGCTATTGAGCTCAGCTTTCGTGCGAGCTCGCTAGCACCAAGGCGATACTGTAGCTCGATATCTCGAGGCTGAAGCTGAATGATCGACGGGTCCGACCGCAATAGCACAACATCTTCCCCCTTTGGCTTGAGCACTAAGTCAGAAGGCTCGTCCGGCTTGGACCAGACGATGTCGATAGGCTGGGACTGGAGCTTCGCAAACACCTCTTGCCAGGTCGAAGCTGTTTTCAGCTGATCGTCAACACGTATGCGCACTGAATGCCCGGTGTACTTGGTGACCATCACGTAGGCGTTCTGTGGTATCTCGAAGCTCCGGTCGGCTGCTTTTATACTCAGCCATGCCTCGGTATCAGTGACTCCGGTCACCTCAAGCTGTGCTACTGGCGGGGACCCATCCGACATGTTGTTCGAGTAGACGCCTAGCTGCGTGCCAATCTGAATGCCTGAAGCACTCCCGGCCTTGATCCGGAACTTCCTCGGAGGCCGGTCGCGGTCCAGCTGGATCATGCCTTTGGTAAACGCAAACTGTGTGCGGAACAAAAGCCTGTCCTGCTTTCGTCCTTCACACTGTGGTGACTGGATTCTAACCTGGGTGGACGGTCCACCTGACGTGAACATGGTCGAAACTCGTTTCTGAACGCCCCGCGTGAGTGCTGAGTAGCTTGTAGTTGCTGGGTCGCAGCATTCAAGCTCGGCGATTAGCGCCATCGTGAACAGACCGCGATAACGGGGTTCGCCCTCCTCGTCGACCTCGTTTTTATCCGGGAGCTCCTGGGCAACCTCATCGTTCTTGCATGCAGCGAGAAGAACGTGTGTTGCTAAGCTTGGGGCTTGGCTAGGTGCCTTGAATTTCCCAAAGTCTTCTTTGGTGGCAGTTATTGACCCAACCTGGGACAATGGCCCTTGCGTTGGAAAATGTCCATGGTCTTCTTCGTCGATGTTGGAAGGGATTGGCGGCGCATCTGGGTCGTGCGAGAAACGCGCTCGACACTGTCCCCTCGTACCACTTCCAGAGTGGCAAGAGTCAAGAATAACCGTCTTATTGGATATTTCAGCCCGATGCTCTTTCATGCAAGCTCTAGGTATATGCTACTCACAATGTTATCTCCTTTCGCTTTGCTTAGTTGGTGGATTAACGCAGCAAGTGTCCTATCCGGAATCCCGTGCTTGTAATGTTTATTTGGATCGTAGCGGGGACCTTTGGTGGTCGCGTCACCGTTGAGATTTGTCCCAGGCTGACTATCCGAAGAGCTGATGTTTGGGTCGACGTTTGAGACTTCATCCCAGCAACTAGCATCGTGCGGTAGAATAAGTTCCGTCATTCGTATTTGGCCTTCGTTGGTTGTATGCCACTCGTTATGCCACCCGTCAGGAGCTTCCAGACGATCCCCATGTCCTACGTAGTATTTACTGATGTTAGAGTCACGTCCATGCTGTTACAAAGTACATACCGGAGAAATATACTAGTATTGGGTCCCCAGGCTGAATCTTTTCGTTTTGGATCAGGTGTTTCCGAAAGGCGCCAAGAATACCCTTCCGAGTGGCCTGTTCGTCAAATAAGCATTCTATATTGGCTTCCGGGACGCCAAAGCGATCAGTGAGGAGGTTGCGAATAGCTTTCGCATCAGAGACACATCCACCCAAGTTTTCATGTGCGGAGGATATATACTTGTTGATGCCAATGATCAGAGCATGGATGTTAGAGAAGTTGGGTACGGATGGGTTGAATTCAGACGAGTCGGATTCACTCATAGTTCGATAGACTGCTAGATAAGAGTAGGTAAAAGTTGCGGGAGAAATATGTTTGAGACATTAGTTATATAGGGGACTAGTTCGCTGTGATACTCTGAGCGTGAGGCGACTGCTCATCACTAGACGCGGAGCGCAACTTCGTCACATCTAGGCAGCACCTTGTGAATTCAAATTTAAAATCTCCAATTCGTTGACGAGTCAATCATGTATTTCAAGCGATGTTAAGTATGACCGTCGCTGCTGTTTTCATGAGATGATATACTTCTATGGACGTAAACTATAGCCTTCCGCAGTGCCCATCATTGTTGTGCTGCACAAATTAGGTCTTATCACATCACCCAAATGCCCCTCGATTTCAACATCTATTCATATTCAAAAAAAGGCTCGTACGAAGGTTTCTTATTCGTTTGCTACTTTTCGGTTGCAACTAGGGTTACTTGCAAATGATTGGTTTGATGCTATGAAGGTGATCTGCTGAAACGATTACTTTTGCCCGCTTACTGCTTGTGCATTGCAACTTAACTACTACTACGCGCTATAGATCGACAGAACATGGCCTCAGAAATTGGTAGGGCTAAACATAGCGCGCATATATTTGACTTGTTCAATGCCAGCGAAAGTTGGAGGACGATCTAACTCGAGACGTATCAGCAAACCGGGCTGTAGTATACACGAGCTATAAAGGGCAATTCATGAATCTGGTATGACTGACCTACTGAGATAACATGCCGATAAATACGAACAACGAAACAAGGCCCAGACCCCACGCATACACTCACCCCGCATCACAAAAATCAAAAATATGAGCGCCGGCTTGCAATGCACCGGGTTTACCCCTGACCGACATGAGACCATCCCCGAGGCAGTCAAGTTCTCTCTCTCTCTTATCGTCGATACACAGCGAGGTAACATTGCAGCACAGCGCAAAAACGGGACAAAAGGCTACAGACACACATACTAGCAACACCAAGATTTTAACTACTAGAGAAAAAAGGATAACATACTAACGAACCCAGTATTACAAATATCGAAAAAGCTCGAGTCCGTATGTACACACTACTCTCCTCCCCCATTTTTTTGTATCTCTACATACCATCTATCGAGGGAATTAGCTAGCAAGTCTAAAACTACGTCGCAAAGATGCCCAGGATTCGGAACGGCGGGGATGAAGAACCTTCCTCGCCTCCAAGCGCGCATTCGACGAAATGGGACCCGGCGCCAACAGAACGGTCTATAAGCATAAGCCTGTAGAAAAGAAAACGTCAGTTACGGTTCGAAAAACCATGCACCGATACAAGCCATAAAATAAACAGAGGCACCGAAATAAACACAAAATCAAGAGAAAAGACAACTCACTCGGGAACAGCCTCCCCACCACTCCCTTCATTCGAGATCTTCACCGCCCCAGGGACATTATCGTCCACCCAACACGCAACCTCCGCCACACCCGCCCCGCGCTTCTCCCTCACAAAGTACACACCCACGTCACCCGCTCCGAGCTTCACGCTCACGCGCATCTTGCTCGCCGGCAGATCAGAGGACCAGTAGTGCCTTAACAGCTCGGCGTCTGCTTTGGGATCGGTATGTACGTTCCAGCCTGAACCGTAGAACAACGATGGGGGAAGAGGGTTCACCAGATCGTTGGCGCTCGCGCAAAACGGCTGGACTTCGCGGAACGTAGAGAGCGAGTTCGGGCGGTCGTGCATCCGTCCTTTAGGCACTCGATGCGGATTCGTTTCGTCCTCGTCCGCTGTCGCCGCGTGAGCCGCATTTCCACCCAAGAGACCTTTACCCTTGACATCCGGCGTAAACCTCGGCGCGTCAAACGCATGTCCACGCGCCGCGGCCCAACCCGCGCATATCTGAGACTGGAAGTACGAGATCAGCACGTCAGCGAGCACGACGTGTCCAGCTGGGTTCGCTAAAACAGGATCGGCATAGTACGTTCCGGTGGTTTCGTCCGGATGGGACAGATAGCGCGAGTATAAGAACGGTTTGGTGCTCACGTGCGGAACGTCGTAGTACTGCGCGACGTTGCCGTGTAGGGTCTCCACGCCGGCCCAGCCGTGTTCGTTTTGGTGTTGAGGCGCGAAATGGCCGAGGACGAGTACGGCTGGTTGGTCGGGTCGAACCAGGATCGAGCGAACGAGGAGCTCGAAGTGGTCCGCCCAGTCTGGATGGTTCGGATCTGCAGCGTCGAAGTCGAGAATGACCAAGTCCGTACGGTCAGGTAGATGATGGGCAGAGCAAAACGCGAAGTACGCCGAGTCGGTTCGACGCAGCGCGCCGTTTGTGAGCTCAGAGGCCGGATGGGGAAAGACGGAGTTCCACCAGTTGAAAAACCGGGTTGGGTAGCATGTAGGCGCGATCGGGTCTTCGCCCGCTCCGTGGCACGCAGAAACTTGACAAAAATAAATCAGCATTGGGAGAAAAAATTGGAATGAGAAAAAAACATACTGCTCCCTCCAAGTACGCTTATCGTGACCGGCAACCCGCTGAGCGCCTTATGAATCACACGCTGGACGCGCGCACCGCTTCCACCATGGATACGCGTACGAGCGAGCACCGTGGCGCCATACTTGGCCGCCAAATCGTCGCCCGGTCCATAAATCGGACAAAAATCAAACGGGGCGGGGTCCGACGCGCTCGCGTTGAGATAATCGTGCGGACGAAGCGCGTTCGAGTTGGTCAGCGCGTGCTTAGGCAGCGGAAGAGGTATGGAATCGCGCGAGACGGCGAGCGCGCTGAGAAAGACGAGGGCGAGGACCGCGAGCGCGATACAGTATCCTCTGCTCAGCGCGTTTGGGCCAAGGCGCGGGGATTTTTCGTTTGTGATCATCGCGAGAGGGGGCGGGCTCGACCGGTCGGGTTTGGAGCTCGTCGTCGGGTCGTGCTCGGTCGCGGCGCGGACGTACGGCCTTCGCTGCATCGAGATTGGGGGGGCTGTCTAGGCTTTTTGTAAGATGTCACTCTTTCGGATCCGCTAAAAGGCACAAGCGCGGAATGCATAGCCACTCTACAAACACAGCAGATAACTCTACAATACACAGCTATATATCGGACACTCAGTTCGCCGGCGCCGGCTGTTCTTTTAAAGTATTACCCCACGCGTCTCGATCATCAGCCCACAGTCGGGCGTACTCGAGACACAACCGGTACACGTACGCCTCCATGTCTACCTGACGCCCCAGCATCTGCTTCCACGAACGTCCAGCCCGGGCGATTTTGCGCAACAATACGTCTCCTTCGGTTCGCTCGCGTCGTTCAATCGGCGTTGGAGTCGTATCGTTGACGTTGGTGGCTGCCTTCAACGACCCGTCTTTGGACGCGAGCGCGACCATTTTAGGAGACGGCGGCGAAAAGTATGCGTGGATATTGTACAGCTCGTCGTACCCTCCGCTTAGGGGAATATAATGCAGCCTATATGCATGCCACGTCAGCGCGCCTATCCCCTATCATTCGACTTGATCAACTCACCAGGGCTGGATCCAATCACTATAAAACTCCCTATACACACTCGCCTTGACCACCGCGCTCTGGCTCGCCAAAAACGCGAAAAACCGAGCCGAATAACTCTGGCCGTCCAAATCGAGCACATACTTGTGTCGCCAATGTTCGCCCAACGGGACTGGGTCGCTGAACTTCATCTCTTTACGCATCGCGGCGCATCCGCCTGGGTAGTGCATACATCCGACCGATTTCGTAAACGCGACGTCGACCATGTGCGCGTTGAGTTCGGATTGGGGGACGTGGTGCGCGAAGAACGCGTTTGGTTTGGATGGGTGTGCGTAGACGATCGTTTTGTTGAGTGCCGAGGGGGTTGAGGCCATTCGGACCAGGCTGTATAATATGATTAGTTAAGAGATGAGGGTGGATATACGAGAGACGCACCGATGCCGCTGGTAATGCGCCATATACCCCGGCGGAGAACTTCCACCACCAGTCGCAGCACCCCTCCAAAAGATATCATCCTTCTTCCTCTCCCAAGGAATCTCCATATCATCAATAGTCTTCACCACCGTATTAATACTATCATACCCATACGTATACCTACACCCCAAAAAAAGTCAACCCCCTCTCCCAACCAAACTCACCAAAACTGCAAACTCACCGCTTCGTACTCGAATAATAATAATGACTCGGAATAATCAAATCACTATACCCAGGCGCCTTGGCCGGCGAAAGCACAGGATACAACGCCCCGATCGTCCGCCAATCCGAAAAGAAATGCCCGCTCTGGACATGCGCCTCGGGATGTGAGCAGTAATCAAAACCCACTTGGGTGTCCTCCGCAAACGAAAAATCCGAGTCCGCGCCTTGGTACGGATCGACTTCGGGCGCGATGTTCGCTTTCGAGGTTTCGGTGTTGGTCGTCACGATCGCTTGGCCCTTGGCGCGGCTGAACGCGGATTGGGCCGAGCCGTGGCCTTGGAGAGAGCGGAAGAGTCGGCGGGCTTCTGAGCCGGGTGGACAGGTCTGGCGGAAGGCTTCCCAGACGCTGGATTGGCCGCGCCAGTCGGGGATCAGATGCGCGTGTTTGTCTACATAGAGCCTGTAAGAAAAAAAAACACGCGTTTTGAGTAAGGGGGAGCCTACCATTGGTTTGTCCGCTAGTAACACCAAGCATGGCAGCCAACCCGACAGACGAATCCTGATTCGTGCTATTGGGGAACGCGATATGCGCCCAGGGAACAAGAACGCGTGCTTCGGCGCGAGCGTTGATCGCAAAAGTCATATCAGGTAGCTATAAGACGAGGGCTAGATATTAGCATATTGGGAGCTATCGCGAAGAAATGAAGAACGCGTTACCCGGTGCTGGAACTTTTCAATCATTTTCGCAAATCCCTGCGCACGCGCGCTCACTTCCGAACCATTATTGCCCCGCTCGACATTAACGAGCGTCGCGTTGCCGTTCTTGATATGTACCAAATCAATCGACGCGAGTTCGCCAACCTACACCAACACTTACTATCAGCACCTCCCATATAGAAAAAAGCAAGAAACACACCTGCTCAGCCCGCCTCCTCATCTCCCGTCCCTCAAGCCCCCAAAACGGCTCCAAATCCTGCACCATACTATCATACTCATCCACAATCTTCACATCATTCTCCTTGACAAACGCAAACCACTCGTCGAACCCCCGCGGCGGCTTGCGTCCATACCGTCTCTCATACTCCACCACAGCCTCGCTCAACGTCGCGCTCTGCCTCGCCAGCATGCCTTTATGCTTTCTATGCGCGGCGAGCATCAGACGCGGGATCGGATGCTCGATCGGTTTGGGCGCAGAGTTTGTTAGGAGTGCTTTGACGGACGCGGTCCATTTGTGGACGGATTGGGGTATTTCGAGCGATGGTTGGAGTTGCGGTTGGGATTTTAGGACGAGGTGCGTGAGGATATAGAGGAAGGCTATGAAGAGGATAACGCGGAAGCGGTAGAGCGTGTCTCCTATGGAGGACGCCATGGTGGTCGTCGGTAGGATTTTTGGGAAGCGCCCAGGGACCGAAGGGACTGTTAAGTTAGCCGGGTGGCTATGGCGTGGCTCATATCCACACTCATATTTCGCTGGGCTGATAAACTGGGCTGAAGTAACCCTTTTGTATAATACCAAGAATATAGGATAGACAGAACAGCTGGTTTACATCCCATATTACAACGCACAGGTCAACTGACGCAATGCCACAAACGAACTATGCAACAAGAAAAAAAGTCCGCGAACCCACACCGGTATCTACAATTCCAAACTGCGATCGTGCTTGACCGTGACAGATTCTGGCAATGTCGTCCGGTTCGGCATCGCTTCCCAGATAGGATCGACGTCTGGCCCGTCGAGGTCTCCTGCACCATCCCAGCCCCAGCACCACACTGTACGCGAAATGAGCACGAGAATATGAGAGAAAAAGAGGAATACGTACCAGACTTGGGACCCGGTACAAACTCAAGCTGGTCCGACTCTTCAGGTATAAACAAACGGTCATGAGGACCATACCACGACCGATCCTGCGGATCCGTACGCGGGTCGTCCGGTAAACCTCCAAGCCGGACATAGCCTCGAATAGCAGTAAGATTACGACGCGCCGGATGAATAATATCCCAGACTTTCTACTCATCGACACATCCCATCAGCGCCACTACAAAAATTTAAAAGATAAGAAAAACTGACCCTATCATAGGCAAGCTTCACCCTAGGAACCATGATAATCCGACCGTACCCAGCGTTCCAATAGTCGTTTCCAATCAAACTACATTCGCTCGCTGAGCATTCGCCTTCGCTGATCTTGGCCATGCGGAACCGCACATGAGGAGTCGCATACAGTGGCGCGGGGTCGAGCACCGCGATACCGTTCCAGCAAGACTGAACTTGAATGGGCAAATGGCGCTGGAACCGATCCGACGAGGTTGGGTGGTGGAAAACGGCTTCGAACGGCGCATTCTCGAGGGCGGTACCATTGATATCACGGGCTACCCAGTTATCATAGAACACAGGCGCGCCCTGAAAACAAAATGAGTGTTCCAGCCCTCGGAGATAGGGTTCGAGCGCTTGGGACTTACCACTCCATCGTGGAACATGTAGTCGGCCGCGCAGGTGAGGCCCGCGTTTTGACGGCGGCTTTGCCAAATGAGCTCGAGGACGTCGTCGATGCACGGCAGCACGTCGTTCATAAACACGACCGAGTCGAAAACCTCGCCCTCGTTTTCGCGGAGCTCATGCAAGGGGACCATCGCCGCATTTCGGACCTCGGCCAAATACTCGATACGATGATTAAACGCACCCCTCCGACGCATCGACGTCCGAATAACAACACGCATACCCACACTCCTCGTAAGCGAATCGAAAATCCTCAACAGCGCCTTGGTCTGGTCCGTCGACCCGTTTTCGTAGATCGATACAAACACATTATGATACCCCAACACGGCCGCGACCCGAAACAGCGTCGCGAACAGATCCGGGATGACGTCGAACGAGTTGTACAAGTTGATCGCGAAAAAGTATTTATGACCGAGCGCGGCGAGCTCGGACCGTCGACGCGTCGAGCTTGCGTGTTCTTCGTCGTGTGCGGACGCCCATGAGCCGAAGAATCCGCCGCGCGAGGGTTGGTTGTGTCCGACGAGGGTGGTGTAGCGTTCGGTCACTTGTTTGACGTAGGAAGGCTGGGAGTTGCGCGTGCATGTGCGCGTGTGGTGGGGTGAGAGTGTGGAGAGGAGCGTGAGGATGCGGAACCGTTGGTCGGTAGTAGGTACAGTAGTCGGTTGGAAGCTGTTTAGCCGGTGGGGGCGTTGGCTCGATTTGAGAGAAGAGCCGCCGTCCCAGGCAGGATACGCCTGGCTCTGCGCGTCAAACCATAAGCAAAAAATGTCATTCACCGACGGAACAACACACCGATTGACTGCTACTCCAAATCTGCGAGACACATAGACCTAGTAAAACTCCAATCGCGAGTGCAATAGGCGTTGGGATACGGCGCACAAAGGCCATTACGGGGTTGGGTTGAGCTGGTTTCATCGTGTCATGTAGTAGAAGTTCGACGTTTTGGAAGAGGTAATGCTCGATTAAACTTAGTCTATAGGATCTAGCGGGCGAGAAAGGAGCGTCAAGCAGAGCTTGGTTTTGCTAGATTACAGACGTACACAGTGAGCTCTATCGGAGGACGTGACAAGCGAGAAAACCAGGAGCCGGCGCTTACAGAACGTAACGAGACAAACACACCCAAATTGATGGGTTCAGGTCTCCTGGTAATAAGCGCCATCATGGGCATGGCTAGATCTGAACAAAGCCGACCACCACCACATATGTCAATGCCTCACCGTCTCTTCGAGATAGCTGAAATATTGTATCTAGTATTAGGACAACTTGCCAGCCCTCGAGACACCGTGAGACTCGCTCGGGTCTGCCGCTGCTTGTTTGACCAGTGCATGCCAGTCGCATGGAGACATGTTTCCTCTGTGATGCGTATATTTAATCTTATACCTGGCGTCAGAACCACCTGGTCTGGAGTACTAACTACAATAGTATGTCTATTTGGCTGCTCGTAATACCTTCCGTTCAAATCGTGAAATCTAGATATTACCAGAGTCATTGACCGAAGAGAACTTGTCTCGCTTCCATCTCTATGGGTCATTTATCAATATCCTTGAAGTATCTATTAGACATGGCCCTGCCCCTTCGAAGCTGTACCACTGGCTTTTCGCGTACTCGAGAACCCGACCTCTCCTACCAAAGCTACAAACACTGGCATTCATCAGCCGGGACCGCCTATGGGGTCACAGCCTTACTCCTCTATCAACCTGGTTAACCCTTTTCCTTTCCCCCTCACTCTTACACTTCCAACTTCCGACGTTGACCAGTCAGCTAGGAACCTACTTTATACTTCGCTCCCTCGCGCGCATCTGTCCCAATCTACGTACACTAGACTTCTTCTCGACCGATCGTTCTGATACACTGTCAAACCCTCAAAAAGATGAGTGGAACCACCAACTCTCAAACGCAGAGACATCTACGCATCATGATCTGAATCCATTGTTTGCTCGCCTGCGATATTTAATATCACTGAGGACGCACAGAAAAGTATTAGAATCTCTATCGCCGGACGCGCTACCGCGCCTCGAATGGCTTGATGTCTTGATCCCCCATGACTCATCCAGTGATGTCGGAATACCTTACACTCTCCTTACATCGTTAAAGCATGTTGGGATCTTCAAGTGCGCGGACAAGTTCATCCTAGAGACTTTACCGGCGTCTGCTGTCACTCTTACCTCGGTAGAAATCGGCTCCAGACTGAACAAGTCCCTTGTCCGCCAAGTTACGGCTAGGCTAGCTATGTATTGCCCATTCCTTACAGACCTGTCGCTGAATATTGTTGCACCGCCAATCAAAGCTGATTTAGCCCCGCTAGCTCTAATTGCGCCTCTTCGACGCCTCTATGTTATTCACTCAGACAGCATATCACCTGCCTATCAATCCAACGTATTTTCGTACATTAAAGATCTACTACCTGGTCTTAAGTCTCTAGAACTCCGCTACGGGTATACTCATCGCTAGCCTAGAACGTTGTTTCCCGAATGCCAAAGCCCGAACATCACAGAGCTCGAAAGTCCGGGCGAGTTGTAGTTTGGCAGATCAGCTTACTCCAAATGCTAACTTCTAAGTTTGAATTAGAACTTCTTTCATTTTGGACGAGAAAAACTATGATGAGTCTAGGATATGACCCGGTTAGTGGCGAATTCTTAGGTTCGTTGAAGAGCCAGAAAGCGACGTGGGTTGAGAGATGAATTCTACTGTCTATGTACGGAAATAAGATAATATACAACGCATATAAAGGGGTAACATAACCACAAAACGAGAGGCGAGCGCATGAATGGGCTGCGAAGCACCCGACGCTTGCTCCATCTAATAGCTTCAGCTACCGTATATTAACTAACCAAGACACAACAAGTGCCTTTCCACTCTTAACCAAAACGTATACATCCTGTTTGAATCGACCCTAAACCGGGCGAGTTGTACACCTAAGGAGAGGGCTGCTATTTACCGCGGGCAACCAATTTCAAATAAGCGGCTACGGGTGGATTTCCTTTTCCAGAACCCCTGGGAACCAGGTGAGCCGCTGGATGTGAACCAATTCGACCGCCACCACATATGTCAATACCCCATCGTCTTTTCGCAATACCTGAGATATTGGGTATAGTAACAGGACTGCTTGAGAATCCTCAAGATGTCGCGAGACTTGCTCGCGTCTGTCGTCGCTTTTTTAACCTCTGCATGCCAATCGCATGGAGACATGTTTCCTTTGTGATGCAGATATTTAATCTTCTACCTGATGTAAATATAGCCACCCTGTCGGGTGGGGGAGCTATAATAGTATGTCAATTTGGTTGTTCGCAATACCTCTAGTTTTAACGAAATCTAGGAAATTCCGGGGTCATTGACCGAAGAGAGCTTGTCTCGTTTTCACCTCTACGCGCCGTTTATCAGTATCCTCGATATATCTAAAACTGGTCCTACTCCTTGGAAACTGTGCAACTGGAACTGGCTTTTTATGTACTCGAGAACTCGTCCTCTTTTGCCAAAGCTTCAAATATTGACATTTACTTTCCAAAACCTCCAGATGGGATCCACCGTTTCTCCTACACCAATTTGGTTTACTCTTTTTCTCTCCCCCTCGCTCTTACACTTCCAGGCCCTACATCGATCTAGCCATTTGAGGCTGACCACTAGATTAGGATACTACTTTATACTCCGCTCCCTTGCGGACACCTGCCCTGGTCTACGTACATTAGGCTTCTTCCCGGCCGACTCCTACAGTACAGATTCTAAAAAGGATACGGATTGGAGTCACCTGCTCTCGGATAAAGAGATATCCTCGCGTCATGATCTAAGTCCATTATTTGCTCGCCTAAGATGTCTGACATCACTGAGGACGCAAAGAAGAGGATTAGAATCCCTGTCGCCGGACATCCTATCGTGCCTCGAATGGGTTGATATTACAATCTCTAGTCGCTCACCCGGCAATAACCAAATACCATACACCCTTCTTACATCTCTAAAACATCTTGAGGTCTACAAGGGTGAAAGCAATGTCATCTTGAAGGCTTTGCCTGTGTCTACTGTCATTCTTACCTCAATAATACTTGGCACTAAACTAGATAATGACTTTATCCACCAAGTCACCTCCCGGCTAGCTATGTATTGCCCACTCCTTACAGACCTGTCATTGCACGCTGCTTTGCTATCAATCCAAGCTGCCAGTTTTTCCCCACTGGCTTTAATTACTTCTCTTCGACGTCTCTGTATCACTCACTCGAAACTGGTGTCACCTACTCAGCGGTTCAACGTAGTTTCGGATATCAACAATCTACTACCTGGCCTTAAGACTCTTGAACTCCGCGACGAGAGGTCCCGCTATCGGACGTCTCAGATGTTGCTTCTCGGATTCCAAGGCTCTAGCACGATCCTTTGAACATCGTCGAGCTCGAAAGCCCGGGCAAGTTGTAGTCTGATCTATAGAGCAGTTCACCCCACGCGCTGACGTCCAAATTTGTGTCAGAACTTCTTTCGTTTTGGAGTCTTAGAACAATCGAGAAGCTAGAAGATGAAATGGTCTGGTTAGTGGCAAATTTTCAGCTTCATTTACCGTGTATATTGACCAACTGGCAACAGGTACCTTTCTACTCTTAACCGGAATGTATGCATCCTATTTGAGCCAATCCTAAATCAGGCAGGTTGCATACCTAAGGAGTGGCCCATCATGCGTAAGACAGCTGCCTCGGTTAATAAGCTCCTGTTGTCATCGGCACCTCCACGCTCATCGTTGTACCAAAACTCGTCGCAAGCTACAGTCCCTAATACCTTGGCCGCGGCTACACTCGAAACCCCCAGAAGTGCATACATACTACTGAGTTAACCAAAACTATCTGCCCATGCCTACCAACACGCCTGTATAAGTAGCGACCTCGAATCAAAGTCTGACCCTTCGCTCAGGAAGAGTCTCGGGACCCCGATCCTCGTTTACCGTAATTAAATACACGGCGGCTAAGATGTTTGAAACTGTTTTCGCTTGACTGTAAGCGCCGGCTCAGTAAGATCATCACGCCACCACTGGCAGACCTAACAATAATGTATTGTCGTCTTTTCGAGACACCTGAACTCTTACGAACAGTAGCAGAACAGGCTGAAAGCTCTCGGGATGCCATAAATCTCGCCTGTGTCTGCCGTTGCTCGTTTGCCTCCTGCATCTCGATTGCATGGAGGCATGTTTCTTCTGCGATCCAACTGTTTAGTCTCCTGCCTGGTGTTAGGATAGAGCAGTCGGCTGAGAAGACAGTAATAGTAAGCTCTTCTATATTCATACGCCGGCAATATCTTCTGTCTCAATAACCAAAAATAGGATTTACCAGAATCATTAACCGAACGTGACTTGCTTCGGTTTCGATTCTATGCGCCATTTGTCAAGACTCTCGAAATAACTAAACGTGGGACTTCCATTTGGAGACTCCGTAACTGGGATTGGCTCTTCATGTACTCGAGAACTCGGCCTCTCTTGCCTAGTCTTCAGACGCTGGCTTTGACTATAAAGAATCACCGGCTGCAATGCAACTGCTTGCCCGCACCAATCTGGTTGACTATGTTTCTTTCGCCTTCGCTCCTGCATTTCCAGGCTGTGAGCCCGCCCGGCTATCCTGATCTCACAACGCCTCTGGGATCTTACTTTGTTCTACGTGCTCTTGCGGACATCTGCCCGGGTCTTCGTACGCTGGGGTTCTTCCCGACCAAGAATCATGTTGAAAAAATTCTCACAAATGGGGAATGGCTCTATTTGCTCCCATTCGAAGAGCAGTTTATTAAGGATCGCCACCTGGATCCACTATTAGCTCGGCTAAATTGCCTGACATCACTAAGAACACAAGGATGGATACTGGAATCGCTACCGCTAGACACCCTACCGCGCCTTGAATGGCTTGACGTTGACATGCATGGTAACTCATCCGGCGATTTCCAGATACCGTACGCTCAACTTATATCTATAAAACACCTTGGGATCTTTCGGTGCAAAAAGGACGATATCCTACAGATGTTGCCAAAGTCGGATATCATGCTTACCTCGATAGAAATTCACACCGAACTAGATAACGGCCTTGTTTACCGAATGACATCCAGCTTAGCTACGTACTGCTCACTTCTATTAGATCTGTCGTTGTACTGTGCCGGTATCCTACAAAAAATTGAGACTACTAGTATAGCCCCGCTAGCGCTACTACCCCATCTTCAACGTCTCCGTATCACTTACTTAGACATTGTACCGCCCAATGCTTCAACTGACAACATATTTTCACATATCAATAGTCTTCTCCCTGGCCTCAGGGCCCTAGAGTTTCCGCACCGAGTCGTCCGTTTATCTGAGCTCCGAGATATCATTCACAGCATGCCAAAGCTCGAGCGACTAGCTTTGTACATCATTCTTGAAGATCCGGGGAATCCGGAGCTCGGTCAACCAAACAACTCACTTCGCATATTGGCATCCGGCTTCGACTGGAACCTTTACTTACATGGAAAGAACGAACGAGACGATATTGTAGAGAACACAGTTCGGTTAGTAGCAGGGACACGGTTTCGGTAGTCACCATCAACTGAGCAACACACGTCAGGTTCCTCTCTGCTTTATGTCCAAATGTACGTTTACTCTTCGAGCCAAGGCCAAAGCAGAGCTCGTACAAGCCTAAGGAATCGGCCGCCATTCGTGAGGTGATTGGTTCGATTAATCGCCGCCTAGCACTCCTAGCGCCGAGCTCTCGTTCATTGTCGTACCAAAGCGTGCCCCACCCTGCAACGGCTTGGCCACAACTGTATTCATAATGAATCAATATGCTTGCAATACTACAAGCGACTAGAATCTGGCCGTCGAGCTCATCCCTTTATCATGCACTCTCGGCACATGAATACTGCTAAAACTACCACGAGCCCTCCACGGTCTCGAGCCCAGCTTGGCAATGAGTCGGGTTGTCGACTTGGGAAATGTAGTTTGTGGATTGTGGATTGTGGGTTGGGGTTTTTTTTTTGCTCATTTATATACATAGCATACACACGTTTATTGCTTACGTGTTCCACTGTTCATGTCTGAAGCTCTGAGCTCGAAGCCGCTAATATAACTTAGGCAACTGCAGTATACAAGGCTTATGATATGTCTACTCCAAGTGCAATGTTAGACGAGTCTGGAACTGACGAAACATGTACGATTTCATCGTGACCCAATAGCTTAGCGCTTCAGGCTTAACTCCACTCACACATGACAATGTTGAAATCGCCTTTTGAGGTGCCAGAACTACTGCAGGCCATTCCGGAACGACTTGATAATCCTGGAGACGCTAGTAGACTTGCCCGTGTCTGTCGCCGTTTGTTTTGACTCCTGCATACCTTTCGCCTGACTACCATGTAAAAACACAACTCGCGTAATTAAACTCACAAGTTCCCTGGCAATCACTTCCTACATATGTATGATGGCGTGTGTGTTTTTCTTATAAAAGTTTTCAGGTCAGTGGTAATATTTGACGAGGTTATCATGCTCTCTTCATTTAAGAGTCGGGCCGCTGATTCGGCAGCAAGTTGATAGTGCGCTCCAACGGGTGAGGGTATCTGACTTTGTATTTACCTGTGTTGCTATCATAGTCTATTCAATACCTCCTTGAGAGAATGAATGGGCTCGAAACAGACCATTAGAGTCTAGCCATGTGGATCCTTGCTCTGATTATCGCTATCACTATCAACCTACGAGGTGACGATAGTCTATACTCTGACCAGCTGGAACGGATCTGCGCATACAATGATTGATGGTAACGAGCCGGAGGATGGGGTAGCCAGCCATGACTACTATGTTGGGGGCATCTCGATAACGGTATTAATAGAACGCAGGGGTAATTATTGCGGCCGCCGCGTTCATGGGAGAATTACGCTTCTTCCTTGGATCCCCACGAGCCGCTTGGTGCTGCCAAGTCCAAGAAGTAAAGAACAGGCCGGCTCAAACCACGAAAAACGCTGCTAGTCAAAATATTAAACTTGTAGATCGGCCCTATTTGAGTGGCCCGCGACTCGGTTCCCTGAGGCTTGAAATAGCCCGCCTCAGCCATAAGTCTTGATAATTGAAATATTTGTACAAAGAGTTTGGATTGACTCGATAACTCTTTCGCATATCACTTAAGTCTATTGCCATGAGTCATTGGCGGAGATATTCTGGTACTCTGTAGACGACTCTGGACTATAAAGGCAATTGTGTTCTAACGCATATATTTAGCATTTCCATTGCGCGGCTCACGTGCCAAGTAGCAAGCGCCGATCCTCACGACCATTTGCTCACCGGGCCCCGCGAGCCATGCGACGGTCTGACAAACTTAATATACGGCATGCTTTTTGGGACACAGTGATACATATCTATCGTCCGACCGATGGTGGATTTTCTTCGGGATGATATAACCCCACGTTGATGGTCTGAGGGAATCGACACGAACTCCCCCCCTGCTACCACCATGGCTTCCCTAGTACTCAGCGTTTTCTTTGGCTTGCTGGCGACATTCATCGCGAGCAAATGGATCGCGTATCGAAAGGCGTTGGCTCGAATCAACCATCACCCTGGACCACGCTTGTTTGTCGCCCCATATTCGTACGTTAATATACTCACATAGCCACAGAATGGTTTCCGCAACTGCTGACAACAATCTCTTGTATTAGATTCCTAGGTTTTTTAGTTCCTCGCATTCCATATATTTCTGGTGGCCCCTCCTATTTCCAGGTTCTGAAATACTCTGGCACGTTGCTATCCACAACACCTCTAACCTTGGAAGCTTATATCAAGCGCCTATAAAATGTAGAGTTTGAGCAGGCAGGGTCCAGTGCAATTGGCTTCGCGTCTTTTCTCCCCGCTACCTCTCGTTTTTGCGTTGCAGACACAGAAGCCGTTAAGGTGAGTTGTCTGGCGGCGGCGCTAATTCTATTCATTCATACGTGCGTTGGCATGTTTTAGCAAATAGCTAACCCTAAGAGCGCATTCAAAAAGTTAGCTCGTGACTACAGAGCACTTACGAGGTTCGGAGGCAATTTGGTCGGAGCCGAAGGAGCGGATTGGAGGAGACAGAGACGGATATGTGCACCGGCGTTCTCAGAGGTAAGCATTGTTACAGAGGTGTTTGATGCTACAATTGCCGATGTTTGTTCAGAAAAACAACAAACTCGTGTGGTCCACCGCACTTGGGTTTACAAACGACATGATCGCCACTTGGGAGAATGGTTCAGTTGTTCGTGTCCATGATGTTTGCGAAGACGTAACATTGCCGGTGGGAGTTAGTTCGAGCTTGGCGAGAGCCGCTGTTTACCGGTCACACAGATCGCATTATGCGTTATCGCCAAGGCAGGATACGGTCAAGACGTTAAATGGAAGGATGAAGAAGTACCGCCCGCTGGGCACGAGCTTACGTTTAAGCAAGCTCTCCTGACCGTATCCGAAAAGATATACCTTCCTCTGCTACTGCCAAACTGGGCGTGGGGGCTCCGAGAGAGCTGGAGATATGTTAGAAAAGCAAATAATGAGCTGCGTGTGAGTCGTTAACTGGCTACTTATAATCGCTTGCACGGGTAACTCATACTATCATAGCTCTATATTCAGGAGATGGTTGTAGAACGTCGGGAGCTTCAAGACATGGCGGCTCGCTCCCTGATTGAAAAGAAGCATGATATCTTCAATCAAATTATTCAAGCACACGATAACAACGAGATGCTAAGCGAGGACGAACTTATTGGTTAGTTCAAGCACGATGCCTCTTTGAATATTTACTGAAGGGATTATTAAAGGAAATGCATTTGTATTTCTGGTCGCTGGCCATGAAACCACCGCCAACTCCTTAGCGATTGCGCTCTCTCTGCTAGCCTTATACCCCGAAGAGCAAGCTAAACTGGCGCGAGAGATTCGAGCTGCCCAGCCCGAAGGCAGAGAATTTGTAAGTCAGAAATTTAGCTCCGACTAGCTGGATTGTAGCCTTACAATAGGAAACCAGACGTACGACGACATGCCAAAACTGCCATATGCATTAGCTGTCTTATACGAGACTCTTCGTTTGTATCCAATGGTAAGTCTAAACAGCTTTTTATCATGAGCTTTTGATCTTAGGCACGTTCATAACTTAGGCCCCAGTAATTCCGAAGTACGCAGCCACAAATACTAGCTTGACTGTCAATACCTCTGTCTCGCATACACCCGCAACTATTGCCATCCCCGAGTCAGCAAAAGTATCCATTATGGCTCGAGGTCTACATTACAATCCTCAATACTGGGACGACCCTTTCGACTTTTACCCAGCGCGCTTCATGAGTCCAGATTGGAATCGCGATGCCTTTATCCCATTCTCAGTGGGGCAGCGATCGTGCATCGGTAGGAGGTGAGTCTGAACACAAGGTCACGGATATCGCTGGTGGATCTAAATTTAAACCAACGTAGGTTTGCTGAAACAACGGTTGTTGCTGCGCTTGCTGGGCTGCTCTCGAAGTACAGCGTGTCGGTGGATGAAACGAGATTTAAGACCATACTTCACGAATCTGCAGTCGACCGGCGAGAGCGCTTTTTCAAATTCTCATACAAAATCACGCCTGCTCCGCAGAAGGTTGCTCTGGTGTTCACCCCTAGAACGTGAATTGTATGTGCCTTTGGTAGTATTGACCCGTACTCGTATCCGTCTGTTGTGGCCCTCAAATTGTGGTACCGTTTGGATGCAATTGATTAGTGAGTGAAACCTGTGTCGCTTGGAGCCTTCGGCTGGCTACACCGGAGTATATCCACCGTATGCACAAACAAAGGTCCATCTAATTATTGCCTTAATAAGGCTCCCCGGCTCCTGGTAGGGTAATTTGATCTCACGTGACCCTTTGTTCACCATCTCAAGACCACCATGACATTATCGGCGATAAACACTCCGTCGTTACCCTCACTCTCTGGTCACCAATGTCGAGCATTTTTTGTACTCCGTGCGTGGCGTTAACAACGGGAAAATGGATGTGGCGAGGGCCATATAATCAGCGTCTTTGCTGTGCATCACTCCCCCGCACTAGTTTTGGCATATTCAATGGCTACTGCGTCTTCTTCAGCAACTCACACATCACCTGGAGCTGGCTCCAGCAAACCTCGACCACCGCCTATCCCTATCCCTGCTCCTCAAGACTACCTAGCTCCTACATCTCGCGTACGAATCCGTACTCCAACTCGGGCGGCGACATGTGATCAGGAAGTAGAGCTTGGTGTATATTTGTCTAAAGGGAAGGGGAAGGAGCCTAAGACGCCAACGTCTATCCTTGCGTCTGCGTCACCATCAAAGACCGGGTTTTCATTTCACAAGAGCCCACCAGGTAGAGCGCTTTCGTTAGCGATTATATGCGTAGTTCTGACACGTCCTCTGCTAGTTTCGGCGATACTTGAATCGGAAAAAGCAAAAAGTGTGTGTAATACGACCTTTCGCCGTCATTAGAGAGCTCACTGCTGCCTTTAGGCTTTTTCTTGGCCAATTCGGAATGGCGTACGGACATTGTCACTTTCTGCAGGTTTGTAACATTTATAGCATACCTACGCCCGAAGCACTTACCTTGATTTATCTATAGCCATGCAAGACTTGATTCAGTTCTCGGTCGAGCTCAGATCACTCATGTGCAAGCCAGGAAATCACGGCGCCCACCATTTCTTCACGAGTATCTCCTCGTATTTTTTACCGCTGCCAACGATCAACGGTTCGTCATGCGCATCGATCGTCTCGGCAAGGTTGGCTGGTCTGGTCCAGGTCTACTAGGCTGGTGTGCGGGGGGACATGGACAGGCATCAAACACCGCAATCCAGCAGGTAGGAGTGTATCACATACAAGACTCTCAAATGGGGATCGACTCTCCGGATGGCGCCTGGTTTGCATACGATGGGCGATGGGGCTCAGAACCAATCGCTACAATGGTCGGCTGGTCAAACTTGAAGGAGACGGTCGAGCAGGTCTCTCACCACACAAATACCGCTACTGGCCACGGTGGACCAATTCCGCGACTCGGTGACGTATCTCGATTGCTGGAAGCCGTTCTCTTAGAAATGCCTACATAGTTAGCTATGTTCCTTTTAAAAGTACGAGATGGTACTGACTGCTAGTTTTCAGTCACTTGGTTACAACCAATTGCTACTTCATGACCCGCTCTTCACTTCTCTTGCTTCAACGCTGCTTCCCGAACTCTTTCGCTTGCTTTATTGGGTCTACCTCAGGAGAGCTTGTTGCTTCGTCCGATCTGGCAGAACCAATCTGGGCTGGCTTGCTCCGTTGGTATCTTCCTTTCGTGATCACGATTCTTCTTGTATACTTCCCTCTGCTTGTCCTGGCGCATTATGTGTTTGGAAATCTGCTGGGCTGTCAAAAGGTGTGGGTCTGCCCCATCTCTGAAGGACCGGGTGTCGATGGCACAATGGAACCCATCTTCATCTGGACGCTGTCTAATATGTCTCAAGGCCTGCGGCTTGGTGTTCATGGGATTCTCGACGTCCCGCTTCCAATCGGACTACTTCATGCCTGGATGACAGCTCTCGAAATCCGAATGAACAATCTAGTAACCAGGCTCTCATCCGAGTACCACAAGCTTGAGCATGGCATGTCAGGGTCTACTCTACTTATTGACCCGTACGTTTTTCAAATCGTTTTTGTGATTTTGCTGTTGCTCAAGCTTGCTTATATGCGCAGGAAGCCGTTTGGTGTAGCATTTCAAAAGGCGTGGTTGACGCTGGCCGCTTGGTGTGCCATCGGTCTCGTTCTAGCAATTCGTATGGCCATTTACACGCAGCTGTCGTCTCTAACGCTAACCAATGATTTACAGTGTTATTCATAGTTGTTGTCGGAAGCCCTCTTGTTATTTTCTCTTTATTCATGCTGAGCCTCGTGGCTGGCGTGGTGTTCAACTTCAAATATGCAAGCAGCGATCTCGCAACTAATCCGGAAGACATTTTTGGGGTGTACGCGCCCGAGATAATAGTTTCCGAGCCTGAATCTCAGCCTGAATCTGAGCCCGTGCCGTCGACGCCGCAGGCGGGGCCTTCCAAGTGATGTATGGGAGACTTGACCAGTAAATTAGTATAAATACATACAATCACTATCCTTTTCAGCGTCACAGGAACCAATCTCACCTGAATAGATCTCCAGCATCAACGTGATCCCAAAGGTAGGGCATTGACCCATAATAGAACTACTTGGATGCTCGTGCGATCCTTCCATAGCGAATGTCAGGCCCTCTGCCATGGATCGGCTTGGTCCTGGGATTGTCACAGCGGCTTAAATTATAGCTTGCATCGAGGTCCGTCACGAAATCAGTCTAGCCAGTTCTAGAGCTTCAAAGAAAGGATACATGCTGTAGTTCGATTTCAGGCGCGGTACCATTCGTAATCTTGAATGCCAACACCTAGCGACAAGGCTATGCGGCGACAGTGAACTTAAGTCTCTAAGTCAAATGGAGAGGAGGCACAGTTGTTCGCCACGAGCCTTGAAATGAACCGTAGCCTTGAGAGCAACTCGGAGGCAAGCGCCACATCCAATAGAGCTTGTTTTGGACACAGCTAAATTACGATAGATTTTCATAGGATCTGGAGTAAGTTATATACAGCAAGAAATACCTCCTAAGATCGAAACACACTTTACATTATACATCCAACTTACTGAACACGACCCAGTCAACGCTTGAACGTTCCACCTCACTGTATGCGCGAAGATTGCATAAATGTCGCATCGTTGGTCGTCCATGTGGACAGTTCCAAGGTAAATCCATCCCCGCCAGGTTCCTCACCATCTAAATATAGGCTAAGTCACGACTAGGTATCATGAGGGGGTACCAATGCTTACGTTGATCATATGTCGTTGTTTTAGAGCGGTGCCTATCATGATCGAGCTCCGACAGGCTCGCATGGCGAACATAGCGCGGGCTTTGGAGCACCGGACTGTGTCGCCGGGATTGCCTTCTTGCATCTGATGTAAAATTTCCTCGAGGTCTGGCACATACACTCAGTAATGACGGACACAGCGAGCCGCTAGTTTGACTGACCTTTCATATCGAACATTGTATCTTTGCTCGATGGCTGGGCGGCGAGTCGAAGCTTTGGACGTTCTCCCTCTGGTGCCTCCTTGTCGACTTGAACCACGAACCCGTTCTTCTTTAGTATGTCGAGGTTATCGAGCGCAGTCAGCTCGTCGACTATACTGAGCTCGAGCAAGCGCGGTCTACTTTGCACGTCAACTTTCATACGTTTGAAAACCCAAAATAGGAGACCACTGACCGAATCAACCGCTGGGACTGGATCTTGGTCGTCCTCTGCAGCCGCTCAAAGTTGTACTTCTCATCCGCCGCATGCTGGTCAATGATAAACAGATCGTCCACAACTCCACCCGAGTCGTCTTGCTTTTTTAGACGAACAATTACAAATCCAAGATTAAACTGGCCTAGAATATCCATCGCTAGGAAATCTTTCTTTTGGATGACGCGCGAGAGCGAGAGTTCAGCTTGTGCCGCGTCCGGATTTTCCCAATTCGTCTCAGACGCTTGAGCAGCGTCACTGATAGCTGAGGAATCCTTTTTGGAGCGTGCTCGCGCGGCTCGGGATTGATACACAAGTTTCAGACGACCAATATCCACAGCACATCGAACGGCTCGGCTCTTTCCTCCTTTAACGAACTCTGTCGGACGTTTATCGGGTTCCGGCGACGGGTGACGCTGACGAGGTTTTTTGGCCGGGCGAGGTGGGTCCTCCTCTTTCTCCTTTCCCTTGCCTTTATCCTTCGCTCTCCCAGAGTTCTCGTCATTTTGCTTGTCCTTCGTCTTTGCCAATACAGCTTCAACCTCCTGGTCTTCGTCGCGAGTCAGAGCAGCTGCGTCGGATCGTTCGTCCACATCCATTGGTACTCCGTTTTCAGTGACCAACCCAGCTTCTTCGTCCTCTTCTAACTCATCCTCTTCCTCGTCATTTTCTTCCTCTTCGTCCAAAAGTTCAACCACAGGTTGACTCCCCTTGAGCGCCATTCCGGCCAGCCGTTCCCTCAACGCACTCCTCGCAGCGATACCGGTGTTCTTCCTCCCCTTTGTCTCGTCAGTCTTCGCCCGCTTTATTTCAACGCCCGTATCTCCACTGTCTTCGTTATTCGTGTTCGTTTCAACTGGAGATTGGCTAGACATTCGGCGACTCCATGATGCAGCAGTAGTGGAGAGCACAGCTTGAATGGTTTTCGCTCTAGCGGGCGAAGAAAACGCAGAGGAAGGGATGAATTCGGGTTGAGCAGAGGGGGCAAGCGTCGACACGGATGGAGTCGGGGGTGCTGGTTGGACAGCTGCATCCTTAGAAGATTGAGGTACACTTTTGGGAGGTTCCGCGACGACTGGTTCTTCCACTATTTCTTCAACCATTTCTTCTGGTGATGAAACTCGCGTCCTCTTTGTCGGCCGAGCACTTTCACGAGTCACATCGAGTTTGGTTTGGGTATCGGTCGCGGAGGGTGCATTGACTTTAGTGCTTGAACTTCTTGAGAGTTTGCCGTCGTTGACTTGGTACGTAGACCGAGCCGAGGCAAACGCTTCTTCGATAGACCCCTACACCTGTCATCAGGGCTATAACATGAAAATAAGTTCACCTTGCGCACCTTGAGAGCTGTAACGAGCTCGCTTTCATTATGAAGCATTATCATTCGTTTGTCCGGGCTTACATTGATGTCAAACGTATCTAACCCCGTAGTTGGATCATTTTCTGCCACTGAAACCTAAGGTTAAACACTCACCACCCGGCAGCTGAATATCCGCCACCACCATAGGAATTTGCGTTGAATTGAACGATTTGTATACTTCGTTGAACGCTTTTTGGATCTGTAAACCAAACGTATTGAGCTTACTTGCCAATGAGACCTTAAAGTAAATTCACACACCTGCTTGGGTTCGAACGGGCGACCATTGAGGTAATAAAATTGACGCTCTGACGTGAGGCGACCGGACATGTGGCTAAATTTGGAGATCAAGCCACGGACGCGAACAGTCGTTTCCTCACTAAAATATTTAATAAACACCAATCGCTTGAGTCAAGGTAATATTAAGACCCACATGGGATCACCTGGTTTCTTGCCTAGCCGTCTCAAAACGGACTTTTCAGGAGATATCGAAAATTCAAGATTAAGTGGAACAAGGTGTTCGAGCGTCTTGGGTCCCCAGACTAACGAAATGTTAGATCTTAGCCGTTGGGTTGGGTCTACGGGAACGTTTGGTTGAGCGAGTGGCGCTGATTGGATCTGGTTCTGCCGAGCGCTAGGATGAATGGATACGCGAAGTAACGAGATGCGACAAGATTAGACTCACCCTTTCCCGCTCTGGTTACTCACAGTGAGCCTCACGCCTCGCGCCGCCCGCTTATCGGACGAGGACCAGCTTCCGCCAACGCACGGAACGAGCGCATACGCTTGTAAGAGCTGTAGAGCTCGCGCATAATCGCGTTTAATCATTCGCTCTAGTTCTCGTCGTCGGACGGGAAGTGGAGCAAAGAGTTTTTCGACTAGAACTGTCGTTCCTCGCTGAAAAGGCGTAAGTCGAGAGTTAATAACAACAGATGAAACAGTTTGCTTACCTGCCGCGCCGTTTTTTTCGAACTACTCTCCAGTTCACCGCTCCTCGCAAACTGCAAAACGGTCCCCATCGGCGCTTCCTCGGCCGTCGCAGTAGTAATCGTTACTCGTTCACACATAGCGCAAAGACTAGCCAGCGCTTCGCCTCTAAATCCAAATGTCTGGACGGATGTCAAGTCCGATAATTGCGAGATTTTCGAGGTGTGGTGTTTTCGCGCGATGGCGGGGTAGTCGAGTTTGTTGATGCCCGAACCGTCGTCGATCACCTCGAAGCTCGTCATGCCTTGGTCTTTAAACTTGACTTCTACTCGCTTAGAAATAAGTACAATAGCGTCACGAGTTATTCAGTTGGAGAGCTCGCCTATATTCGAGGCCCCAGCATCCAAACTATTTTCAGCTAGTTCTTTTACAGCGGTGGCGAGATCAACGACAACTTGACCAGACGTTATTCGGTGGATCGTATCCTTGTCGATGGATTTGATTGCTGTGGTATCTGACATTACCGGGTATCTAGGAGTAGAGCAAAGCAAGCAAGTCGCGTTCGCGTCCTGGTGTGGACGTTCAAAACAAGACAGTCGCAGCACCGCCACTGACTTCCTGTGATCGAGGGCTGCCACGAGCCCCTATTCACATGTCACGTGGCTGCCCCTGTGAAATCTTCTATTGACGTCAACTCAACGTACTTTGCTTCTCATCTTGATAGTCGACTTTCATCCCAAGTAATATGAAGTATTCAATTATATACTCAAACCTCCACCATTTCTGCGCATTCCTTGCGTCAAGTTCTCGCTCTTGCCGTTGATTCATCCCCTCATCGTTATTTCTTTTCACGACGTCGCATTAATGTGAACTACGTCTTGGCTAGGTCCGTACATCATGATTCCACGTCTGCTTTACACCCGATACCCACAGGTGCTTTCAGATACACCTCCGACAATCTACCATACTTAAACCATCACCGATTTTACCATTGCATGTCGATATCATAAGTCTCAGCGTAGAGGATGCCCATTTTAGGGAGTTTTTCATAGCACTAGTCCTGGTAGGTAGCATACACGCTAAACGCACTAACTTCTCCGTCATTCTATTTGTCCAGTTGGCCACTGTTTCAGCTATTACCCCGTAGCTCATGCAAGCTCAAGCCATTTCACATCTGGGGTCGGACATATTTCGGGCGTGCACCTTTGTGCGCGTAGATAAGCTTGCATTTGGTTCCAGCGTTCGTACCGCCACTTTTACTTTACCTCGACAAACCTGGTCAACCTTAGTCCTCTCTCCAGCCGGCCGTTCCCGTACGTCTTATTCCACCAACCATTCAATCATTTTTGCGTTGACAGAGCTCTTCGCCCATTCAGTTTACGTTTGCGAGCCAGATCTTTGTTTGGACAAATTACATCTCGTCCCTTGACAGTCCCTGAGAGGACAGCCACCTTTGCAGCACACGACTTTCTCCTCCACCCCGCATCTATCACACCTCGATTTTTGTTGAGAAAATTGCCACCTCGGTCGACAATGGCTGAAGGATGGCCTAGCTGGGTTTGCAAGGCGGATGAGTATACGGGTG
>WSTJ01000040.1:0-55696 GCA_019623705.1 Ceratobasidium sp. 428
AGATAAGCGCCGAGGTCACGTGACCTTATTTGTAGCATTTACGACTCCGGAGAAAATGCTATAAATCCTTATTAAATGTTATTGTTCCGTTATGACCTGTTGTCTGGGTCATAACAAGTACAGCACCTAATCCTTCACCCATAGGTAATTGATAGCATCTAGCAGGCTCTATGCCCAAGGGATGCATGATTGCTGGCCAAATGAAAATATAGCATTCATTCACTAACATACATGGGATGATGTCAGCATATTGAACCCTGGGCTAGTGAAAAAGCCCAAAAAGTCCTGCTCTGGCAAGCGGAGGATGGCTCTTTGGGCTTTTTGGGCTCTATGAAGCCCAAAAAGCCTGCCATGGGTTTGCAGATGTATACGCACACGAATGGTTCAGCGCTTGTAGAAGTGGCTATGCTAAAGGAGCGACAAAGCAATGATGTGCGTCAGGAAAAATGGGGTGTTAACTTTCAGCCAAAATGAGTGAAACTCAGCTAAAGTAAGGGATTTAGAACTTTAATGACCCCCCCCCTTTTCGTTCAGCCAAATTTACCTAAATCTGCCTGGGGGGGTCCTCAATTTAGGTGAATTTAGCTAAATTTACCCTGGATTTAGGAATTTCCAATTGTGTCAGATCCGTCTCAAAACACTTTTTTGGCCTACTAGTGTATGCTGGGAGGGCTTAGGGCATGTCTGGTGGCTTCTGCAACCAGATTTATGGGATTTAGGTCAATTTAGCTAAATTTAGCTAAATTTGCTAAATGGCCTAAAGTCAGGTAAATTGAAACCCCAGATCTTATTGAAAGGGGAGGTTTTTCCTGACGTGAAATGTTTCATCAAAGAAGCGAGCATGTTGTGGATGAGCAGAAACCGGCAGTCTATTGTACTAGTAGTAGTTTCTTACCCTTGATTTTTGTCTTTTTTCTGCCCCCTCTCATACCCGCTCCTACGCCTTCGCGTTTGATCCACACCACGCTTGATTGTCTCGATCCATTGATTGTGCCACCACCGCTCCATCCCACCTCGTACCACCACCCCCTCGTCACTCTATCTCCTCAATCGTCTCTCAATCTTTTTCTCTCCCAATCACAAAACCAAAAAAAAATCATCTTTGTCTCGTTCCGCCTTTTTCGCTTTTTTTTTCTCCCTAATCAAGAAACCAGAAAAAAACTCTCTTGTTCACTTTTGGCTCGGTTTTTCAATCTCTTGTCTTAATCTCTCGTTGCGGCGCTATTTGCGCTGCGCAATTCTTGTTTGTTGGGTCATCTTCTTGGTTTTTCGTCAGGAAAAACCTCCCCTTTCATTGAGATCTGGGGTTTCAATTCACCCAAATTTAGGCCATTTAGCGAATTTAGCTAAATTTAGCTAAATTGATCTAAATTCCATAAATCTGGTGCCAGAAGCCACCAGACATGCCCTAAGCCCTCCCAGCATACACTAGTAGGCCAAAAAAGTGGTTTGGGACAGATCTGGCACAATTGGAAATTCTTAAATCCATGGTAAATTTACCTAAATTTACCTAAATTGAGGACCCCCCCAGGCAAATTTAGGTAAATTTGGCTACACAAAAAGGGGGGGGTCGTTAAAGTTCTAAATCCCTCAATTTAGCTAAATTTAGCTCAGTTTGGCTGAAACTGAACACCCCATTTTTCCTGATGTTTTGCGGTGCTGTGAATACTTTTGCTTCTTGTTGATCTCTTCTGTTTTTTTGTCTTGCTTATACTGTCTCTTGTGTGTTTCTCGCGGTGATACACGTGCTGCGCTTTTTGCTTGGCTTTACTTTGTACTTCTTGACTCGGTGTGATGTTTTTTGTTGGCGCGGCGTTGCAGTTTTCTCGGCCAATCCTTTGTCTCTTACTGCTGCGATCCTCCCATTCTCTTATCACCCCTTTCGAGTTATCTTTTGATGTTCTCAATTGACCCGTACTACGCACATAATTGATGAATAACTGAAGTATTACACACCTATTAACGGCGCGAACTGTGCGATTGCATGGGATTTACCCACGCCCGACTTGTACGATCAACCTCGCGAGCACAAGTCTAGTCGTGTAGAGCGTTTGAGAGTCTGTTCGTGATGTCAGGATCCGTTGCGAGTTCAGCTCTCGTACTCACGAGAGTGGGGCTGGGGCTTTGGATCGGGTAGAGCATATGACTTGTACTCCAGATAGTCGGGAGTATAAGACCTATGCTCCACAGCGCTGGTCTTGTACTCCCGACTCTCTGGAGTACAAGTCATGTGCTTCAGAACAACAGATTTGTGCTCACCAGTCTACAGAGTAGCAGTCTTACGCTTGTGAGTCATCCGGAGCATGTGACTAATGCTCCGGAGCAAGGGCCGTTCTCCGGAGACTCCGGAGCACGTCCTTCGTGCTCCAGCATTTCCGGATATTTCCACACGGGGGGGATAAATCCAAGTGCTCCAGCGCTCCAGATATCTCCGGAGCGCTCCGGATCCGAAACCTATTTTGCTGAGTTGCTTAAATAGAGTACCCAGTTTTCAATGTAAATCGGGGAGGGCGAATGCAACGTTCATGTACAAAACATAAAATACAAATATAGACAGATACATGACCAAACAAAAAAGAAGCACCCAGCGCAGTAAGACAAAAAAGACATATAAAAAGATATAGAAAGCGCTAGAACTAAAGGTTCTAGCACATGAATAAGGTCTATCGCTACGTACCTTATGGTCGTAGCATAGGCGAGGGTACGCATATAGGCGACCCTCGCTAGAACGAGTGCGTGCACATGCGCGCTCGCATGCCCCTACCTTCTGCAATAAAGATTTAGTATATATAGGACTCTTAGAGGAGCCCTAAACCTTTGTACTTAGTTTTACCTACCTATCAATACGACTGTATCGAACGGTTCACTCTGCGCATAGCGTCTTGTCTGTTTCTTACTTCGTTTGGTTTGTTTACTAGGTACGCCGCTGGGTCCCTGTTGTTTACTAACTATTTGTTTGTCTATTTATAGGAACTTTGCAATCGGAGAACGCTGACAAACTCCGAGATCTTAGCGCTCCACGCCCCCGAGCTAAAAGCCAGTGGCAGGCTGCCAAAAAGGCCGTAGCTACTGAAGTCTGAAGTGTTTTGGCGGGGTAGCACTGTGGGATACAGATCTCTGCTGCGGTTGAACTACCTACATATCCAACTTTTTTTGCTCGGTTAACTGCTCCACTTAGTAGATTTGGTTGCAAGCTTCCTAAAAGATTTTAAAATTTGCGCCCAAGTGCGTCCAGGATCCATGTTCACTGTATATACACCTTATCAATACCGCGTGCATCAGCTCTCAAGCCCGTTAAATAAATCGCGCTGCTACTATTATTGACCCTAACTTACAAGGCTGCCGAAATCTTATCAGAAGAGTTTCTTGTGCGCTCAGATCTTAATTGAACAAACGTAAGACATCCATGTAGGACAAACAAGAGAAGAGGAATTCTCGCGATGAGTCGCGTATATCCATACGGAGCGTTAAGATGTCTGGTCGCAGACGGGATACCTCATTTATCGTAGTGGTGATCACTGTATTAGCAAGCTTAAATTGAATCGCTTCAACACCCTAGAATTCGTGACCTATGACTATGGCAGGTCTCGTTCTTTCAGGTGCGACTAGTTAAATCTGGGGATGAAATTACTACAAAACAGCAGAGAGTTATTACACTACTAAACTAGCAACCACCACATGACACTTTGTGGCATAGATGGGGTGACATGATAGGGCGCATACAATTAGCTCTTATGCTTCAACTGGCTTGCTTGATTCAACCTCGCTAACAGAGGCTCCTTCCCTCCCACCAAGGATCCCCCCTGGGCGGCCGCCAAATAACCCCCCTTCTCGGTCACCAAACAACCCTTTCGATCGGTCGCCGAACAACCCACCACCCATACCACCCCCGAAGCCACCTCCACTACCAAAGCCACCCCCGAGGCCACCCCCGAGACCACCCATACCGCCCGTACCGCCCATGCCGCCTAGTCCTCCCATGCTACCCATTCCATCCACCCCACCTTGCGCTCCTCCCAACCCACGCGCGCCGCCCATGCCTCCCATACCGCCCATACCGCCCATGCCCTCCATTCTATCCATACCACCCATTCTACCATATTCACCACCGGATGCAGCGCCGCCATACCTCCCCGCACCAGCACCGAAGCTCGAACCAACACCGGAGCCTGACCCAGCTCCCGAGTAGCCTAGTCCTGCACCATTTCCGCTAGAGGGATTGTACTGTGATCCTGAGCCTGCCCCAATGCCTGAACCGTAGCCTGTACCAGGAACGTATCCGGAACCTGGGGTATAGCTCGAAGAAGCCCCGGAGCCTGGATTATACCCCGAAACTCCCGGGATACCGCTATATCCACCGCCTATACCTCCCAACCCGAGTCCCGAACTAGACCTATTGGCGCCTGATCCGAACTTAGCGTTCCAGGCGCGAATTTCGGTCATCGAGCTCTGGGTCTCGGACGACGACGGCGCGATTTCGGTCAACGCTCGCATAAAGTGGCGCTCGGCGATGACTCGAATCGCCTCAGATGGTGTCTTGGTTCGGCTCGGGCTCGGGCTAGGAGCCGAGCGCTTTGGTCGGCCGGATTCGTCTACTTCTTCGAACCGGCTAGGTCGAGGCGTCTCGGGCTTCTTGCCTTTGCCGAGGTCCCTATGAGCGCCGGTCTTCCATGGAAGCACTGCGTTTTCCTTGACTGCGTTGAAAGCCGCTGCCAAGCACAGATCTATGAAAAACACTGTCAGTCTAATCCATTGGTTCTTGCGTTCACTCGACTTACTCTTCAGATCAGATCCACTATACTTCGCAGTACGCTCAGCCACTGCGTCTAGATTTACGTCTTCGGCCAACGCTTCCTCTCGTAGCAGTATCTTCAGTATATCCCGACGAGCCTCTTTCTCCGGAAGGTCGATCATAACGCGGCACGGGAGGCGGCGCAGAACAGCATCGTCTAGGTCGAATGGTCGATTGCTTGCACCGAGTACGATTATCTGGGATGAGATAAGGCCGTCCATCTCTTGCATGAACTCGGTGAGCATGCTCGTATGCCAGCGAGCAGAAGATTGTTGACCGGCGTTGGTACGAGTGCCGAAGAGAGCATCGATCTCGTCGATGAAGACAACACATGGCTTGAGACGCCGGGCGAGCGAGAAGAGCGCACGAACTAAACGTTCGCTCTCACCGACACACTATGAAACAGTGATTAGATAAGCACGAGTTGGGGGGACGAAGCGAATATGCTTACCATATGAAGGATGTCCGAGGGTTTGACCGAAATCTGTCATCTCAGAATGAGTTTGTACTTTGAACGCGCAAGGAAATGGATATCCTACCATACGAGCCCCAGACTCCTTCGCTAGTGCTTGAGCGAACAAGGTCTTTCCCGTCCCAGGTGGCCCGAACAACAGCGCACCAGACATGGTGTACTGCTTCAAGAGACCAGACTGGAACTCATCGGGACAGAGCAAAGGTAGCTGAACCATCGAGCGAACAAGATCGATCGTACTATCCGGGAGGCAGACCGACTCGAAGTTGGCGGCTATCTGGTCTAAAAAATGGGCGGACGGATGTCAGTTGCGCGTAAGCAATGAGAAGTGTTAACGCTTACTGGTATCAACGATGCTTCCTAACAAGTCCCTCTCGTGGCTCTCCAGCTTGCCTCGTTTAACGCGCTCAACCACCTCGTCGACCTCTGGTTCCTTCGGCACCTCCTTGGCTGGGGTCTCCTCAACTGGAGGGGCTTCGCTCTCTTTCTCGGATGAGGGCTTCTCGGGAAGAGTCGAAGTGTCTGGTTTTGATGGAGGAGCCGAAGTATCAGGCTTTGCTGGAGGAGTCGAAGGACCAGGCTTTGCTGGGGGAGTCGAAGAGCCAGACGGACCAGGCTTCGACTGACTCGCCTCCTTCCTCTCCATCTCATCGATCCGGCGCAGGATGGCGTCGAAATCATCTGGATCAATCTCAGAGGCATCGGAGTTACACCTCGAGCGGATGACTAGGCCAGGAGGGAGATTGCCTTCTCGCCCTAAGTTGGCAGCCAATTCACCCATTGGGTCGTCAGATTCGGCGAAGAGGAGGTCCTACGTGCCATAGTCGTGAGCCCAAGTTGCCGTGTTACGATATGAATATACGTACCAAGACTGCTTTCGTATCACTATCCATGGTATCGATTGTAGTCGAAGGAGGTATGAGAGTGTGTGTTGGGGTTGACTGGGGTCTTGCAGACCAATGCCAGTGGATTTTATAACCACTTGAGAGAGAAACCACGATGCATTCGGCGGCCTCTTCGAACTGGAGCACAGGACTTAGCACGAATTCCATTAGGTCTAGTGGATCGGCGGTCAAACTCTTCGACTCTTCCGCCGAAGGCGCCGCACCGGATCACTGCTCTTCGAATCGTGGCCGTTTTCGTCTTGAAACATGGTGGAAAGGGAGATTGGCAAGAATTTAGAAGAAATAAGATTGGCTCCCAGAAGTGTTATGTCCCGAAACAGCTATTAGCACTAACAAAGTCGAGGCCGCCAGGCGTCTTTCGCACAGCATCGATGAACGGAGGGATTTCATATTTCAGCTTGCACAGCGAGTAGAAGGTATGAAAGTTGCACCGCAGGTGCTTCAGGCGCCCGCACGAGACAAAATTGAAGAGTATTTGTGAAGAACCTGACTCGCCAGTCGCCAAGCGTCGAGAAGTTTTTGTGATGACCATTGCTTAATCCGAGTCCCCGCACCATATTTATTCCAAAAGGCAGTTTGATTCGCGTTTAGTGAGGAGTAAAAATGACATATCAGTCTGTGTGGTGGTCGTCGACATGACTGCCAGATGGTTGATTTCGACACCGGATACGGCCGGCGCTAGTCTCGGCGTTTACGTTGCTTGTGTCTGCTTCAGCCACAAACAACGACAAAATCTAAGTTGAAGAAATCCATCATGTCTACGAGACTCGGCAACGTCGCATCACACGATATCCGACTAGATATCCTCACACGTGCTTGAGATACGCCGAGGTCAAGCAGCAAAAAACTGACCTAAAATTTGCTTCTTTCAAAATCGACTAAATAAATATTGTCATGCGGAGACTGTGCCTTATGTAATGGCACTTTGAGGCGGTACAATTTGTTTTGCGGCGCATATAGGCCGAAGCTCACACGCCCGTCCCAGCACCAGGTTAGTTCCCCTCGCTCAGGTGCTGATGCAGACGATATGAAATTAATTAACTCGCCCGAGTCATATTTCGATCAAGCTCATTATAAGTAGCCTCCAAGTAATAGTGAACTGGACAGACCACCACCACACCCATGATAACCATAACGTTTGTCAGACACGGGCAGAGGTGAGACCTAACATTCCTCGAGCCTATGTATACTGATCCAAGCTATCACTGAACTGAATGTAGCACCGATAACCTTGTCAGTTGTTTCAGTCACAAAAGCTACATGAATTATGAGACTAACAAGCGAGTAGAGAACCTTAGTATGGGCCGGCTGGGCTGACGCGCCCTTGTCCACTACTGGTACGAAGGTGAGAGCTTCTCTAAATGGGACTGCGGACATATGATTCACCTGAAATTCATAGCAAGCAGCGGCCGTTGGACGTTGTTTCGCGTCCTATCCCATCACGCATATGTTCAGTTCCGACCTGAAGCGAGCTCACTCTACTGCCCAAGCGATCCATGCTGCCCAACCGGACCCTAAACCACCTTTGATCACTACTCAGCTTTTGTGAGAGCAACATTGGGGAGACGCCGAAGGCGAAACCGCTAATGCGCCATGGCTACCGTTGACAGGCAGGGACAGTAGATTTCCGAACGGTGAATCCTTAAACGATGTAGCGCGGCGCGGGGAACAGTTCTTCGATCAGTATCTGACCTCGATTGTCAAAGAAGCGAAAGGGAGACCGATTGGAGAGGTTAATGTGGTTGTGGTGAGCCATGGTATCGCGATTGCGGAAAATATCGGTGCACTATTTAGGTGGTCCGTGGAAGCCGAAGATAGGGAGTTTAAAGGTAGTTTTCTGGGGCTCATGAACACGGCCTGGACGAGAATGATTGTAGGACTTGAGGTACGTAACAGCTAGTCAGACATCGTTATCTACAAATTGACACATCGTAGGACGAATCTCTTCCAGAAGAAGAGAATGAACATCCTTCTAGCCAAGTTGCTGCTCTGTCAACCCTTGACTCCGGAGCGGTCCTGAACACAGCAATCGAAACGTCAGTGCCTCCGCCTCTCGACGGGCCCGAGCCAAGCCCTCTGCTCATCAGGGCGAAGATTGTGGCGCGTAACCAGCGTAGTCACCTTGCGACCCTCGTAAGTGTACTTGACTAGAACGATAGGCTTTGTTTAACTCATGCGAGCGAAAGAGGGAAGAGGAGGCTAAGAGTACCGTCGCTCCAACGGATGGCGCGGCTCTAAAGATGCAGACAGTTCTTAGTGGAGGGGAAGTCAACTAGTTGACCATCATTATAGACGAATGTCTCAAGCTGCTGTTATGTCTATAGCAGTCCCTTATAGACGCATATACTTAGGTATCGCTCATGTCAACAAGGCTACTAATGCATAAGAATAGTACAAGGTATCTTAGTGAGCTATATACACTCGAGCCAAATATCAAATTTGCGGATACAAAACTCGGACCTGCACACGGTATACGGAGTGTTGGCTGGAATATTTGTGTCTTCGACGAGGTACATGATCAGGGCCGGTTTGAGGGAACACATTTGATGCTTATATCTCATATCTGCACGACGTGGTTTTTTGTCTCCTTTTTTGACGGTCAAAGCGTAGCCTATTCGCAGAGTCCGATCGTTAATCGCCGCATTTCACGTGATCTAGGTGACGAGTATATAGTTTCAACATTCGACTAGTCAGGTATGTAGAAACATTGGCGATCAGCTACCAACAACCAGATATCCCGGCCTGTCCATATTTCGCACAGCAGTGTTCCCAGAGCTCATCAGAAAGTTCGTCCACGTCACACGACTGTCCTTGTATGAGCCCACATCGAATACTCCAGTACGTATCCTTTTTGAAAAGATCATAACAGCAATTTCCCGAAGCGTAGTCACTTCCGCAACAGCAGGTTCTACAGGCGGCGCGATTGGCCAGGAACGCTGATAGCGCGACCAAATAGATTAATACCTTCGTTATGGGCGCTGGTTGGGATAAGATATCGGAGCTGTGATATTGGCTATTGAGAGTTACGTACACTAGAGGTGGTATTTTGAAACGATAGCGCGATGTACGGGTGGTCAAAAACAAGATTGTCGCCATCAGATACCGCCTTATATACGGCTGAAGTGCTTTTGTTTGGACTTGTAGGTACCAATTCCTAGTTCACCCAAATTTAGCAGTTTCAAACAACGAGACGTCCCGACGCTGGCTATCAACTTCGGTGAGGTTATAGAGCTAGAGCTTCCGCCGGGCGCCCACGATGTATGGCTGATTTGAAATCATTGTTACTTAATTATAGTATCCCACATAGCATCAAACTCGTTCAGCCGTATAATGCACTTCTGAGTCTAATTGAAGTACCATATATGCGTTCCAAGATTAGTTGATAGGCGTGACCGGTTGAATCACGGGTGAATATATACAAACGGACACAGGAACTGTCCCAGGATAGAAATACTATGCTATGCGCCTAGAGCCGAGCCCTGTTGTTTGATAAATTCTGGCCTCATGAATATAGGTGTTCATAAGGAGTTTCTTGAGACGCAGGCGATGAAGGGACCGCTCTCACCTCGTTCACAATACAGTTATTTAAGCTATTGTATCGGACAAAGGTTGCGCCATCTAAGTGTCAAGAGATACAGCTGCAGCCGCTGGCGACTACAATAAACAGTTTAGGGGAGGTTCGATGGGTTGACTGGAGTCGAAAGTATATTTTGAGAGCCGATCATCAGGTACAACTATGGCTTGCTTGCACCGATTCAATAAACTATCATTGGCGTAGATTTTTTTCGTCATGTAGCGTAAACATCAAGAGCCCATACACCTATCTTGTGTACAAGCAATTAGAGTATGGGCTTCCAACTGTGCCTGGACCAGACCATAGGTATGAAGACATCGTCATATCTGGGTATGGTGACTTACATATCAAATACTCCCCCAAACATTATCTACATTTCACATCTCTAATGGTAAATTGCACGGACAGTGAACCGCAGGAGGTCGATGAGTCAGCACTGGTCATGTGCATATATTTGGGTCCTGTCACGTGACAGATTGCTCCTGCTTTCGGTCACCACAAGCGCCTGCCCCTCTATCTCGTCTCAGGCCTCTCTTGTTACGCAACTTACACTACATCATAAGATACTGTGAAATGGTGGTAGAAATAATCCCTGGGTGCCTTCACAGAACTACCAGCTTTCTCTTGTGTACTGGTGTTTATTTGTGCCTATCAACTGAGCTCTAGCTGTTTCATGTTCGCTTGGCTAGGCTTGTCTCGTCTCGAAAAGCCTTCTATACTACTGTCTCATAGGTCAATCAGACGTAACTAGAACAGGTACCTTTCTCCCTCGCAAGTAAACGCGCTGGGAGTTCCGTGGTCGGTGGGTTCTGGCCAATCAGGTGAGGCTCAGCACGAACGTTTTTTCGCTGAAGAACGATCTCCATTAGTTAACAAGCAGATCATTAGTCACAGAATCATCAAGAATCTAAAGCGTAGCTCTTGACAACACAGCCATGCTTATTTTGTCTATGTTCATGCCGAGTTGCGGCCGATTGGAGCCACCGTTGACGCTAACACCCCGTTGCGCGCGGCCACCTCTTTTCTAGCCGACAGCCACATTCATTCGGCCGACTCGCACGACCCGTTGCGCCCTCAAATCCCATGATTCTCCTAATAGCCTACCAACCCGATGGTCTCACCGAGGAACATGTTGTCGAACTGATGCCCTCGGAGTCCTATGATGTACGTGTGCCACGCGCATGTGATATCCAGCCTATGTTCTCACTACGGCTCACCCAGGAAATCATAAATACCGTGTGCGAGATGTTGCATCACCATCTTCCCCCCAAGGAACGAATTCTTCGCTGCTGGCTGGCACGGCAGCTACAACGCGCCAACGGGAGCCACCAATGGGTGACTATGCAACCGCAGCGCTTCGTGGATCTCGCACGTAATGATAGTACGGATATGCTCGAGCTACGCTTACAGGTCGACTGTATTTCTACTCCCTCAAGCCCGGTTGATGGACTAGGTAAGACATCCGTACACCTTCGATGGCATGCAGCGTTAACGCGCTGTTTTTTTAATCATAGCCATCTTGCCACGGTCGTCATTGGTAGATGAAGCAAATAATCAGGGTCCCCTTACTCCCGCCCCTTCTCCCCCCGACCCCTTCCCCCGTTGGAACCACCCCGTCAATCACCCTCCAAATTCAGACAATCCCACACTTGTTTTGTTTGAAAAGGGCGTTGCCGCGTTCCTCGCCGGGAAGCACACCGAGTCTTGCAAACACTTTCAGCGAGCTGCCTATGAATTCCATGAACGCGGAGACCTTCATCGCGAAGCTGATTGCCTTCGCCATCTCGGGACCACTTGCCGTCACCTGCGGGACTATGCCATTGCTCGTTTGCACTTGCTCCACGCCCAAGCTATCTATGAGTCATTGGGTGCCAGCTGTCGACCGGAGCAGCTCCAGTGCATCCGCTACTTAGCGCGCGTGGAAGAAGATAGCGGCAACAATCATTCGGCACTGAACAAGTATCAAGAGCTGCTACGAATCTCCGAGCAGGAAGGCTTGGTAATCCAGCACACGTGGTGTTTATATTATCTCGGCCACCTTTACAACAGGATGAAATGCTATACCGAGGCGCTTAGGGTACTCAATGATGCTGTCAATACATCACGCACCATCGGAAACGGAGAGATCGAAGGCTTTGCAACCGAGGAGTTGGGGTTTACGGCGGAACGGCAGGGGCAATCAGAGATAGCAATAAACTATTACAAGCAAGCGCTACAGCTGTTCAAGACAAATGGTGAAGGCAAGTGGGTTGAAAACGAAAACCGAGTCAAGAAAAAGATGGATCAGCTGAGTAAAGGCTCCCGCTCTCGTTTTCGATAAAGATACAAAGAAAGTAGTTGATTGGAGGAAAGCCTTCGAGTAAACATTTGAACGCGGTTTGTATTATTGTCTTTCTCGATTTTTGTCTGCGCTCCGTCGGCCGTTCACTGTACTTTATGATGTTATATCCCCTGGTTTTGATTTGTGTAGTCAATGAAACTTACCTGAGAGTCTAGTCAAGGGGCAGTACAGGATATGCTCATCAACGCGAGAACGGCTCATGACGTGCACGAGATGCCCTTCCACATGAGGTAACCGCAAATCTCTTTGAAAGAGAGGCGCAGTAAATAAGCACTAGATATCTACTTCGGTCTTTCAAGTAGTGTACGTCGTTTAGGACATCTTTTCGACAAATATCATTTATAAGAGTTCAGCGCTTGACAAACTCACACAAACACGAGTCACTATCACAGCGCTCCTATTCATATTTTGGGGATGTTGGACTATATAAAAATGGATACTTGCATAGGTCATCCTCAGGTTCACATCAGCTATTAGTTAGCTTTGGGCAGCTGGACTGAAGAGCATATACAACAAATAAGTACAAGCTCGGGCTTCATCCCCGATCATCATGGGTTGTATCCGGGTCACGAGATCTTTGCTGTGCTCGAATTACGCCGCGATCCCCGTTGTAGCACAGAAGCAATGCGTCTAGCAACGAGTCTATACTATTTCTAATAGGCCGTATAACTCAACCCAGGGCTTGGCTGATCGTTTAATATGGGTAGCAATACATAAAAGAGGTGCGCTCGTTGCGGCTTCAAACCAACACACTTTTCGATTCTACGCGAACACCCATGGAGTCGAGTAACGCAGCAAGTTGCCTAGTTGACGAGGTGAGGAAAAGCCAAGTGGACCGAATTGAGTAGCAATTATGCTCACCTATCGTGTCGGTAATACTTATACTAGTCAATTATGGTATGTCCACGCGAAATAATAGATAGTATACTAATGTAATTTAGAAGTCCAGCACTTTGCAACCTAGTTATCCTTCCTGGGTTTCTGAGGTCGTTACTGCCTATTTATCAAATGTGAGTGGGTTTGCTCCCAAATCGTGCCACCAGTACTTCAGTTGATGGAAAAAACCTGCGATAATCCAAAAGGATGACAATAGTAATCGGGAAGTCCCTCCACAGGTAGCCTCAATGGTAGAGACTATATCCGTGAGGTTCATTCAAGATACGATTCCAGTGGCCCCGAAACCTCGAGCTTGCACGAAAAAATTCGTAAATATCTCAACGGTGGACCAGAATCTTGGGGTAGTGAGGCGGCGGCCGACGAGGTTATATCTATCATGGAAGAGGGTGCTTCGCTGGTCTCCGATGTCGACCCCGAGGCTAAAGGAGAGATCTTTGCTTTCGTGGGACTCTGCTACGAGAACCGATTCGAGCGCTCTGGCAACGTCTTCGACCTTGATCAAGGAATCGCGCGCCACACCCAGGCGCTATCTTTCTATCCTGCCGAACACGTAGCTCAACCCTTTGGACTAAACAAGCTTGGGGAGCTGTACGGCCTAAGGTTCAATCATCTCGGCGAACTCGCTGATTTTGATAGGAGAATTGACTGCCTGAATGAGGCAATCCGGACGGCACCTCCAGAGCTACCAGAGATATCATTATGGTTTAACGAACTTGGGAACACTTTGGCAACCCGCTTTTATCGCCTCCGTGTTACCGGAGATATCGACTCGGCGATTGAATGTTACCAGCAAGCCCTACTTTCTGACCCAGATCCTCGCAACCACACGCATACTCGCATCTGCATGAATGGCCTGGGTGGCGCCTTGTTGTCTCGGTTTGAACATATTGGGGACTTGGACGATATAGACTCTGCGATCGTCTGGTTCCAACGAGCACAATCGCTTGTTCCTCATGGGAACTCATTGCACGCGATTGCGGTATTTCGAAACCTTGGTATCTCTCACCAGTGTCGGTTCGAACGTACGGGCAATATTGAGGATATTGAAACAGCGATATCTTATCTCCATCAAACGATCACACTAGCCTCAGATGGACATACAAATAAAGCCGAGTGCTTGAATAACCTCGGAATCTGCTATCGCACCCGTTTCAAGCGCCTAGGGAATATTGCAGACATTAACCTGGCGATTGAGTACCAGGCTGAAGCGGTATCCCTTACTCCTGACGGACAACCAGATTTGGCGGACTATTTCGGCACTCTAGGAACATCCCACCAGGGCCGGTTCGATCAACTAGGCGAGTTACCAGACGTCGACCGCGCAATTCACTGTAAAACCCAAGCGTTACTCCTCACATCTATTGGACATCCGTCTATGCCTGGAAGACTGAATAACCTTGCGGCTTCGTTCATCCGGCGGTTTGAGTGCTTGGGGGAACTTGCAGATGTCGACAAAGCGATCAACTATCTGTTTCAGGGCATTTCGCTTAAACCCGACGAGGGCCCAAACCTGGAGAAACCTCAGTGGCTAAACAACCTCGGTGCTTCATATCTTAGACGATTTGAGCGTCTAGGCGAACTTGAGGATATCGACAAGGCGATCGAGCACCATGCCCAATCTGTCGCTCTCACTCCCAATGGGCACCCAGACAGACCCGCACGCCTTAGCAATCTTTCAGTTTCACTCCAAGCGCGGTTTCTTCGCACTGGCGAACTTAAAAATCTTGATTCTGCCATCGAATGTTCTACCCAAGTGGTATTGCAAACACCGGACGGACACGCAGATCGATCCTTGCGGCTAAACACTCTTGCGCTTGCCCATCAGAAGCGTTACGATCATCTCGGCGGCTTGGAGGATGTTGATGGGTCGATTGAGTACTTGTTACAGGCGGTGTCGTTGACGGACGATACCCACGCGGCCAAACCTAGGTGGCTGCATAATCTTGGTGTCTCGCATCACTGTCGTTACAAAGTTTTGGGAGAACTTGCGGACATTGACAAGGTGGCAGTCGCCTGTAACACTCAATCCGTTTCTCTCACACCTGCCGGATCGCATGATGCACCAAGATTACACAGCAATCTTGGTCTTACCCTTCGTGAACGATACGAACGCTCAAGTGATCTGGCTGATCTCACGCTGGCCGTGTATCACTTCAAAACTGCGGCAGAATCCGACATGGGTTACCCGTTCGAGCGTTTTCTGGCCGCCTCACATTGGGGCTTTCTATCCTTCTTTTATCGTGTTTCCTCACCGTTGGATGCCTACCGGCAGGTAATGGCACTTATACCCCAGGTCGTTTGGTTGGGGAGCTCTCTCGAGCGCCGCTATGATCATGTCGTTTGCCTAGGAAGCACTGCCACGGAGGCGGCCGTAGTTGCCATCGAGTCTGGCGCTTATGATCTTGCGCTAGAATGGCTTGAACAGGACCGTTCCATCATCTGGTCACAAATATTTCAACTTCGTGCTCCCCTAGGTCGCCTTGCGACATCCCACCTTCTGCTTGCAGAAGAGCTCGCAAAAGTGGCGTGTGAACTTGATCTCGTGGCTTCCTCCGGGGCGGTTGTGGCCGATGAATCAGCGAACCAGGGGCGGGGTGAGCAAGAGTCGCAGCGGCATCGCCGCTTAGCAGAGAGATGGGAGGAACTGTTGAAACAGGTTCGGTCACTTCCTGGATTTGAAACTTTTTTGCAGTCACGGAAAGCCCGTGAACTCGTAGCCGCGGCGCAGTCTGGGCCGGTTGTTATGGTTAACGTTCACTCTTCTCGTTCGGACGCTTTGATAATACAACCAGGGACCGAAAATGTCGCGCATATACCCCTCACAAACTTCTCATATCAAAAGGCAGTAGAAGCTCGCAACCATCTGGCCCATTCGCTTGAGAAACATGGTCTTTCTAAGCGCGGGGTTAAAGTCGCCTTACAGGGAAAATCTCAGGATACTTTTGGAGATATGTTATCGACATTGTGGGAATGTGTGGTCAAACCAGTGGTTGACTTGGGTTCATAGTATGTCGTTCTGCTACGGTTTATGAGTGCTATATTGATCTGTAATCCTAGCAAGCGCCGAAATCAACAAGCTTTCCTCGTATCACCTGGTGTACGACAGGACCACTTTCGTTTCTCCCACTCCACGCAGCCGGTGATTATACCAACTTGGGTCCTACGCTGTTTGACTTGGCCATTTCGTCCTATACACCAACGATCGGCGCTCTTCTCGCATCTCCTTCACATCCGTCGAGTTTCTTAGGCATTCTGACAATCGGTCAATCCTCAACCCCAGGGTTATCGCCTCTCCCCATGACGGTGACCGAGCTAGACCGAATTGGGATTCTTACAAAGGATTTGCGCGTCACTCGTCTGGAAGGGGATAGAGCCCTCACTGAAGCGGTACTAGCAAACATGGAAACCCATAGCTGGATCCATCTTGCGTCCCATGCAACTCAACATCCCGCCGATCCATCAAAAAGTGCATTTCATCTCCACGATGGAGCACTTACCTTGGGAATGATCATGCAGAAATCTCTTCCGCGCGCCCGTTTAGCCTTCCTATCAGCGTGCCAAACTGCTGCTGGAGATGAAAACCTATCCGAGGAAGCGATGCATTTGGCGGCTGGTATGATTATAGCTGGATATCCGACCGTTATGGCGACGATGTGGTCGATTCACGATGAAGATGCGCCCGTTGTAACTGAGAAAGTGTATGCACAGCTCTTAGGGGGAGGAATACCTGATGCTGCGATGGCTGCTCAAGCTCTACACACAGCTGTGGGCGCTTTACGGGATCGAGTTGGGGTGAAAGAGTTCGCACGGTGGGTGCCGTATGTTCACATTGGACTTTGAGAGTTGGTTGAATCGAGCCTTGAGTTGTTGGTCAATAATTTCGTTGATTCATGTTGATACCGCTTTTCTTACACAAACTAGTTGTTCGTTTCTTGGTGAGGGCGAGCCAAGGAATATAAACTATATGAACTGGCTGTTTTTCAGTCTGAAGCGAACTGACTTTAATCTAGGCTGTTGTCTGGGCGCTGAGTTAGTTTGCAGCGCCTACCTTGGCGCCTACTAATTACTCATCAAGCTTCAAATCACGTGTCAAAGCGCACCACCATGTCAACCGCTGATCTCTTGCTCCGGGATCCAAGTCTTCCTGCGTCGGCACCCTTGTCTTACACCATCGAAGGGTGCAGCTCTTACTCCTCAAAATATACGCCTGAAAATATTTTGGTTAGCCATTTTTGCCTCCTAGAGCTTATCGGTTTATGGCGATGACGTTTGGCTAGGTTGACCGCCCAGATGACCCAAACAGCCGCTGGACAACTGAGCGTCATCCTAATCCCGACGTGAAGGAGTCTCACTGGGTCATGCTTCGCCTAGATCAGATGAGCGTTGCTCGTACGTACGCCAATTAGCCAATGCTTCTCAAACATCTAATTTCATCGTATAATTAGTTACGATTACATTTGGCAAGGTTATATATTCCCGGACTCATCTCCCCTTCGACTAACCCGACCGTTAGTACAAATCGAGTCATCCCTGCAATATATCGTCTTTTCGAGTATTCGGCGGGCTCGGAACCAAAGATCATGAAATGCACGAACTCCTTAGCGCAAAGCTCAATGACGATGGCATTCCGCAAACTTTCTCGCTAAATCACAAGACGATCAGCTCGGCCATAATGTTTCCATGTCGATACATCAAAGTACGTCCCATGGCGTGAGTAACATACCCTGTCTAAGTCATAAAAAGACTAATGTTTGGTCAGCGCACACGGGAAGAGCTACAATATGAGCATATGGCATATCGCCCTTACCGGGATATCAAACACTTTATTCGTGAGGGAAATACACAACAACTTTGTATCTGTGAGTTTACCTCGCTCTCGCCGAAAATGACTAATAACTACATACATTGAACATAGCACAAGAACACTCAGGCTCTGCACCTTATTCTTAAGCATCTCCGCCGAAACAATTTTCTCGCCGCCCATTCCGCTCTCCTTGAACAAGCAAACATTAAGACCGAGCATCCCCGAGTTACTGAGCTGCATGATGCGCTTGTGCTGAGCGGTGACTTGGCCAGATCTGAGGGGCTCGTCGAGCGTATGGTACAAGAGGATAAATTATTCGACTATTGTGCACGAGTGTCTCCTCCTTTGTGCGCGTGGAGAAGGATTACTTCCGATGGGTTAATTCCACCGGGAAGAGGTGGGCATCAGCTGTGTATGGACGTTGATAACAGAACTATGTACCTCTTCGGAGGATGGGACGGTACGTTCCTCATCCGATCTCCGCAGGTACCACGAGCTCACGCGAGTCACAGGATCAAAGAACCTTGCAGATTTCTGGTCGTACTCTGTGGTAGATGGCCGATGGGCGCTAGTGAGCGAAGACACCTGCGCGGACGGTGGACCGAGTGCGCGAAGCTGCCATAATATGGTATTTAGTTCGGCGAGCGGGAACATATACGTCTTGGGCCAACTTAGAGATGCCCCTAGAGCGGGAGCAAGCCCTCGTCCCCAAAGAGGCGACGGCGATTTTTTTATGTATTCGACTCGTGGCCCACACACCGGCCGCTGGACTACATTAAATCCCGCAGGCGTAGTAAGTTTCTGATTTGACAGCCGTATAGTTTACCGAAATGATCGCGTTCATAGGAAGCGGCTGGTGGGCCGCCCACTCTGTCAGATCATCAGATGGTAATTGACGAAGAAAAGCGGCTCTTGTATGTCTTTGGCGGGCGCGTGGATAATCCCTCGGAGCGAGACGGCCAACAGTCATACTCGGGAATGTATGCCTTTCACCTAGACGCTCACACTTGGACGCATGTTTTGTAAGCATTCGTATTCTTTCTGATTTGTTTTGGTAATCATACGTGCGACAGCCCAGATCCTGTGCGGCTTGATGGACCACCAAACCCAATCACCATACACTCGCGGACTGGTGAGCATAGCCCATCTGTTAGCCGACATACTCTTACTTTAGGCTGCCTTATAGGGCACGGGATGGTCATTTACCCTCAAACCCATGAAATTTTCATCGTCGGAGGCCGAAGAAGCAACAGCAAGTATCTACCAGACATGCATTCGTATTCGCATACAACGCGTACGAGCCAGCGGTTGGCATTCGATCCAGCGATCGCAAATGCAGCGAGTGCGCCACGCGTTTGCATTGACGAGGAGCTTGGAGAAATCTATGTGTAAGTACTCATGTATTTTGATGTCTCTATTGCGCCGGACGAATTTGTTTAGGTTGATTTGGCAAAACTCGGAGCGGGATCGCGATCGCACCCGAGTACCAACCGCTGAACCAGCAACATTTGCAACATACCATATTGCCCCAAAAGACTGGGTAAGGTCCGAACCTCGCCTTGGGGCGTTTAAAAATGTGCAAGGCGGCGATGTATGAGCGGGGCTTGAGTTGCCCCGACCAAGGTCGGCGCACCAGGTGGTGTACGACCCTGTAGATAAGGTGTTCTACATGTCAGTATGGAGGCCAGTGCTCGGACCGGTGATTGATCAATATGTCAACAATGTTAGGTTCGGGGGTAACTCTGGGGAGGACGGGATTCCTCGGTTGAACGACCTGTGGTCTATGAGGCTTGTCAGGTACGCTATATGCACTTTAGGTATAGATATGTTCTGATCCCTCAGAAAAGGCCAGCGGTTGATGAATTGTTACGAAAGGCTCTTCTAGCAGTGCGCAAGTTCAGGTATGTGCTAAGCACAAGGCTCGAGTTGTAATTAACGATTATGAGCCCATAAGATTCAAGAAGATGTGCAACATTGCGTCGCCATTCGAAGCTCTTACCTATCTGCAAACTCAACTTGCTGAAGTGGTAGACCAAACAGATGAAGATGAGTCGGCCGAGCTACGCGGAATGCTCTCCTATCTTTTAGGGAAAACGACAAACGGAAACTCTGAATCAGGCGAGCACTCTCAGAACAGTTACCAAGCGGAAGAATCTGAGAGGAGAGAGAGGAGAGAACTATTTGATTTCTTGTTGCAGTTTGTGGCACCGGATCAACGAGAACCGGAGACAGAATTGAGCGATATCGTTGAAAGCATTTAGTACAATTATCCAGTTGGGTTGTAGCTTAGCAGTACATGCAGACATATTTTGTACAAAATTTCACTAAAACTACTGACGGGCTAGCGAAGGAAGGGGCGGCTACAAAATATGTCTGGATATCAACTGTCACCTTAGTGTACAACTCATAGGCCGCGACAAAAACCTATGTAGACATTGGGCGGTACGATCCTGCTGGATAGATATTTTACAGGTTGGACGAAATGCACGATGGGCTGGTGTCAAAGCAGTCTTCAACATATCAATCCCTATATACTCTCTAAATTGGAAGTTTTAGCTCGAAATTTGCATAATTTTGTCCATCCCATTCCCTCCGCCCTCCGGCGGATAAGATATGCTATCATAAGTAGTGGCGTGTCACTCCGCTTGCGCAGATCCCTCGGGGTCGACTCCTAACTTCAGCAGTCCTATGGCTTTGTTCAACCGTTCTCCCGATTCCTCATCGGATGGGCACCTCCTTGGCCAATAACTCACGTTGTGAGTTTCGCAGGTCACGTTTGGCCACATCCCGTACAGAAATCTATCAAATCAAATAAACTTCTATGCAGGCACATTTGATGGAACAAACTACAAACCTGGCAGCGGCATAAACCTCTGACTGATCGGCGGGAAGACGCGGTTCCCAATCGGAAAACCCCTGAATCTGAATCCCACCAAAATACGACCAGCTACGAAGGACGATCAATTGGGTAGTAGCACTTGCGGCCTTCGGTTGTCGCCCTGCTTCCTGAAGCATGACCTGCCAGAACACAAGTAGACGAAGCTCAGGCAGCCTGGACCCAATCAACTGTAGTTCGTTCGAGCTAATGCAGTACGTGTCCATGTGTAACTCTTCCAGTTGTGGTACCGCGGTAAGGAGGTCCTTCCAGGTAGGCCAGCCGTATCCAAGATGCTCGGAATCGACGTTAAGGTTGAAGTTGATTCTGCCGACCCTTAAATATTTCAGGGGTAATAGCCGGAGTTTATCAACAATGGACCAAGAAACAAGAAACTCGGACAAACACTCGCCCTCAGGAAGCACGGTGAGATATTCAATGTGCGGACTATTCGCGCCAAGGCAAGTCACTGCGACTTCTGATCGATTAAAACGGTGCGAAAATTGGAAGCCATGGCTGCTCGGCTTGCCTTTGTATATAATTGAAGCGGAAACTAGTCGACGAAAGAGTGGGGCAATTACGCATATACGAGCTATGGCTGAGGCGTAGAGTTGATATAAGTCTAGTTGTCGAAGAGACGGAAATGAGTAGTCTGGTACGATTATAGGATCATCGAGATGCTTCTGAACTTGCGATTCGTCAGCGCGGAGTGATAGTATTTCAAGATGCGGAAGTTGACCTAGAGCCAAAAAGAGTGCCTGAAGCACTGCACGCCCACCAAACGTGAAAGAGCGCATATTTGTAAATCGAGCAAGTTGTCCGTAGGCTGCTATCAGTTGGATCTCGTCGCACTGTTCTAACCTCGCTGGGTATAGACGTAAGGTCTCAAGACGATGACATATTTGGGCAAGCCGATCAATTAGGTCAAAGCACGTTTCTCCGTCAAGCCATGCGTGGACTTCACGTGTGCCACTACTCCTTTTCTCGGCGCTAAGTGAATACATCTCAAGACTAAATAGACCGGCATGCAAGAGTCTAGGTATCCAGTTGGCATGTTGGGGTACCTTGGCGGAAGAACCAGAGGCGTTGATAACTAAGCGTTGTAAGTTTGGCAGTAAGAGGCGTGAGCCCGCTTGCTCCGAAAAGTTGGACGGGAAGCAAACAGTGTATGAGCCAGCTGTTCTGAGCGTCCTTACAAATGGCGAATAGACGCCGACGCGGGAGAGGTCGGGCTTTTGAGTGAAGTTAAACTCCTACTAAAGGGTTAACTGGATGCTCAGTAGTGAGTCAAACGCGTAATTACATAGCCTGTGTTTATACTGCCACTATCATAAGGTACCTCGCTGCGTGTTATGGTCGTTCCCGGAATGAGTAATAAGACGTCCCGAAAGTCTACATCCTCCCAAACCATTGGTAGCATGGAAGCATACGTTGAGCGAGATGAATAGAGCAAATTGACGTAATGCTTCTTTTCTACGAAGCTGCATATCATCCGGCTTAACTCGGGCAGTTCTAGGACTCGAAGCCAGACACTTTGATGCGCCGAAGACAAGGAAGCGACTTTCGGACCTAATGCAGGCAATGCGTTGGATGGGAGCTGAACACAAGGAGATTCTATTATGTCGGTGTCCATTTCAGTTAGAATTTCCGGCCTTGCACCTTGTGTCGGACTAGGCAAACAAAACTAGGATCCGCAGAGTGCCAGCGAGGTTAGGAATGCGAAGAAGACTAGCGACCAATCAATATAACAGGCGGTTCTCCGGCGTCTTAGCGGGGTACGTAGTTTCGTTGTGATCTGGTTGATATGGACGAGCAGATTTATCGGTAGAGCTATATTCCCCAATTCGCCAAGAGGGGTTTCGCAACAGTCGCCGAGAGGCATGGTCATATCCCTCGAATTGCCAATGGCCCCACTCCAAAAGTGGCGGCCTCTTATGTCAGCATTCTAGGCCTCCCCTCATGAACTGATTGCTAAAATAGTATCTGCAGGACAAATGAGTACTTGCGCATACAGGGAGGTTTGCCATGGTCGGCTCCGAAGGCGTCTCATTTCTTCTGCCAAGGAAAATTGGCACCGCAAGTTGGGCAAGCACTCGTGAGAGTTCAAGGTCAATCCAGCACGTAGTATATTCCAACCACGTCGCACATAGAACCACCTAAAAGCGACCAAAAAAAGAAATCCAATAAGGTTAACTAAAAAAACCAAAGTAACAAGCATCAAGGACAATAACAAAGGTCGTAATAACTCGTAATACAACAAAGGACGGATACACCGAAATATATGCATCCAGTCAGATGGCGAAATGTCAACAAAAAGAAAAGAGTGTGTTGCTGATGCGGCGACTGAAATCATTGCTCTTCTTCGACGAGAGCCGGAACAACGCCTTCCACCTCGATCGCGTAGCTCAGCGCCCGAGATATTCTTCGTTGCTGTTGCGTACTCGTACTCGAGGCAGACCCAGGCCGTCGAGGTGGTGGACCCAACCCAAGCGCTCGCATCTCGGCGTGCATAGTCATTTCGGGCGTTTCAGTCATCATCGGCATACCCCGGAACGGTGCCGGCGGCGTTGAAGCGGATCGAGAGTATCCCATTCTCTGGAAGACGCTTAGCTCGCTCCTCATGTCGGCGTTTTGCTTCCTCGCTTGGTCACGTTCCCATTCGGCTCTCTTGAGTTTCTACGCGAAAATATTAATTAACTGTCCCAGATAGCTCGAACAGGCTGAAATACTCACCAGAGCGATCTGATCCAGTTCAATTTTCACCGCTTCCACGTATCGCATCTTTTGCTTCGCGTTGGAAGTACCCAGAATCTTTTCAGTCGTGTTCTGAAGTCGGTCAAGCTCGTCTTCGCCTAGACCGAGCTGAACAACTTCGGCGACGAGCGTCTCGTATGCTTCTTCATAGCGGTCGACTCGATCGAGGGCCTCCATCATTCTATGATTGAAACCGATCAGTATCAACGATCCCGATCCGAGTTGAAATACGACACTCACTCATTCATATCGCCCCTCAACCCCTCTTCCACAGCCTGCAGCTCAGCCACCCTCTCCTTCGCAACCTTCACACTGGCCCGTTCCTGGCCCAACGCTTTTTCCAACCCTGCGATCTGCCCCCGCATCTTCACAATTTGATCCCGCAAAGCCTGCTCTCGGGCCTGACTCCCGTTCAGCAGTACCGCGCGCGCTTCATGTTCAGCCAATGACAGTGCAACTGTCTCCATCTTGGTCTTGTACGCTTCGTACTCATCCACAAGGCGCTTGTGTTCCGACTCGAGTTGAGCTAGGGCTGGGGACGAGGAAGATAAGGATCGGACGCGTTCGAGTTCGGCTTGGAGCGAAGTGTATTCGATTTGAAGGCGTGCGTGTTCGACTGCTCGACGAGCGTGTTCTTCGGCGTCCATCGCTGCGTCGACGAGATCCTGCTCTAGAGACTCTTGCTCCTCGCAAAGAGCTGCATATTCGGATCGTAGTTGAGCGAGTTCGGCCTCGAGAGCTGCAGATCGTGAGGAGCTGGCACCAGGTGAGGATGACTCAAGTCCTACTCGAGAAGAGGAAGAGCCGGGTGATTGTGTGAGGGATTCCAGTCGTCGGATCTCGTTCTGTTGTTCGTAGACCAGTGCTAGGAGATCGTCGACCTGTTCCCGAGAATCGTGCTCCCAGCTCGCCATCCGCCCAGCCCGCACCCCTTCCTTCAACTCGACCGTCTCCTCCTTCGCCATCTTCAAGTCCTCCTCCAAATCTTCTACCATCTTCGCCTTTCCTTTCATCGCTCTCCTCATTTCGCGAATCTCCCGCTCCCGTTCCATCATGTGAGCGTGCAACTCTCCATACGCAAGCGCAAACTTTTCTACCAACTCCTTCGTATACCCCAGTTCCTGATGTCCTTCTTTCCCCTCCTGCGCTCGCTCCTCCAAAGCAAGTTCGGCTTCGCCCTCGGCCTCTTTCGCCCTCTCCTCCGCGACCTTTACACGTTCCTTATAGGCTCGAACCCGATCATCGTAGACTTGGACTCGTCGTTCGTAGACTTGAGCTTGGTCCTCGAGTTCAGTTATTCGAGCGTCTCGTTCCAGAACGCGCAGTTCGAGGTCTTGGGAGAGTCTTCTGGAAGTATCGCGTTCGCGGAGACGGGAGGTGTGGCTGATTAGGGTTGTGCGGGCAACGTCGAGTTGGGATTGGAGAGATGAGATGTCGAGAGTGAGCTACGCCAAGTACGTAAGCGGGAATAGACTGGAATGAACATGATAGACCGCGTACCTTTCGCTTCTCATCGGCATGTATTCGTTCCAAGTCTTCGAGTTTTCGTTCAGTGCTACTGAACTTGCCCGACCGCTCGTTCAACTGTTTCAGCGCACTTTCCGACCTCTCGAGCTAAATCAAGCGATCTCATCAATATCGTCCTCTCATCAACTAGACCGAGCAAGAACTCACAGCCGTCCTCAAGGCAGCCTCCCTCTGCAATGCAACCCCTAAAGTCCCGAATTAGCCAAAACTATCCCTAACCCAAGGACCCCAAAACGAAACGAGACGCACGTTGTTCCCGCTCAGCGTCGGCATGTTCGCTCTCCCTTGCGAGTTTCTCTCTTACGAGTTCTTGGACGCGGGCTTCAGACTGGGCCGATTTCTCGGTGAGTTTGACGAGTTCGCGTTGGTGCTCTTTACGGAGTTTGGCGTTTTCAGCTCGAAGAGTGTCAACCTGGAGCCTTTGTTTAGCTTGGGAGGTGGGGCAGGGCAGGGGGTAAAGGGTAGACATGCCTGTGTTCGGAGGGCTGCTGCGCCGAGTGTTGGTTGTGAGCCTGATACTTTGCGCACGGGGGCGGGCGGTTGGCTAATACCTCGTTTGGCTGAAAGTCGGGGAAGGGCGGACGCTGTTTGCAGGATAAGCATAGCGGTTTATGGATTTATTTCCCAGACTTACGAGGAAGAATGTTCTCCTTCTCCTTATTTGTCTTCAGGTGCAGGACGCCCTGTTTAGGGGCATCCATGGTGGGAGTGTTGGGAATACTCCGTGCTATAAATAACAAATCAATAAAAATAAAGTCGTTTTAAGCATCCTACTTACTCAGAGAGATGGCCGAGTCGGTAGAACACCTCGCTGTCGTTGGCCGGGCCACGACGAACATCGTCGTGGAAGAGTTGAGTTGAAATGATGGCGCGTCAACAACATCGTCACGTGGTTATTCTGTCACCTTTGATCTGCGTGTCGACCAATCAGCGTCAAATATAATTAATTAACCAGGATTGGCTTTTGTTTACGGAAAAAACCACTATCACGTGTTACTATGGCCAGAGTGTGTCTAAATGGATCGTACAGCGGGTGATGGGTAGAAGTAGGACGAAGACAAAAAACCATCCCTTGGCTCAAATCACAGTGGTAACAGCTAAGGGCTTGGCGCAGCTGCAGATAAGATACAAGACCCGGTCGCGTGAGAAAATGCACGCACGCATGTACTCAACCACAGTACTGTTCTCCAATATTAATATCGTTATCGTACCCAGAAGATCTTCTGAGTTGATCGCATGAGTCATCGTATATGCGCGAATCAACATGACGCACCCACGAATCATGCCTCGAGCCATCATACAGAACTTGCTACATCTTTGTATGACTGACCGATTGGCCATGGATAGCGCCAAGGCCCGTAGTTAGCTGGCCCAGGTTCTAAAACCAACTGGCCGGTCACCGAGTCCTAGAATTTAAAGCGCAATTTGATGCCCATCAGGAAAAAAGAAGTTATCTAATTCCGCGGGAATTAGTTGATTAGTTTGATTTGCCAAGGTGTCAACTAATTCAGCCCAAATTAGTGGACCCCGCCTTCGATCAGTTCTGGGCCTGACCGATTAGCAGCGGCGTTTCATGTCGACGTGAATTAGTTCTCAGGAGCTAACTGGAGCGAATTAGTTGGATGAGCGTCTAAATAGTGGAATTAGTCGTTGGATAGTACCGGGGGACCACTAATATGGAATAAAAAAGATGATTTAGCTCATTTAGAGCTCTGTTAGCTAGAGATTAGTCAACTTTTCGTTGTTTGGACACAGTTTTAGTTCACTCTTATTCATTTAGCACGCAATTATTAGGCCTTGGGCCACGGGTTGCATGGATTAGATGGACAAAAGCATAATATTGCTATAGGTGTATATTACATGGTAGAGAGTAGCAAAAGTGAAGCGGCGAGAGCGCCGGGGAAATGAAATCGTGGCAAGAGTGGCTGGGTTTCTTCCCCGGCTTTGGAGCGACCGTTTTTTATGACCCTAGAGCGCGGCCGTCAGTAAAGAAGAATGTTTGTAGAGCCTGGCCGACTCACTTGGCTCGCTACCGACTATAGGTTGTTGCATTAGTACAGTGCCTGGCGCGCAGCAAAAACAAGCGAGCTTAGAGCCAACCGTCAGCATTGCACATGGGGGAAAAGGAATGTTGGACTTGCAGTGAACGGCGAGCCAGTTGTCCAACGGCAGCGCCAACCGCGGGCTGGGCAGGGGTGGGCGGTGGATGAGCGGTGGCGGCGGCGGAGGCGGCGGCGGCGACGGCTATGTAGTAGAGGCACCCGACGGTGCCCGTATGGACCGGTCGTGGTCAAGAGTGAAACAGGCTAACGCCTGTGGCGCCTTAAATGGAACCGGCGGAAGGTAAGCGCCGACTCCCGCAATGTTGAAGCACTTAAGTCCGACCCGTCCAGTCGGCCCTAAAGCACAAGGAGGCTGCGAACGGACTAAAGTAGGCGACATCCAAAGTCATCGGGTGTGACCAAGGGTTGAGTGACAGGGTCTGATTTTGAGCAGTTTCGAAGGTAAATCGTTTATTTCTCCCGCTACAGCGATTTTTTCGAAATTCGGATAGGACAGAATCATGTATTTAGACATTTCGCATCGATCCATCCTACTAGAATGCTGCTAAACGACGATGCTGTTGAGTAATTAAGGCTCGACGGTCGGGCCTGGTTTGGGCGGCTATGTCAGACGTGACAGGGCTCGTTACAGTGAGAGCCGGGGTGCCAAACACTCACCTGGTGTTCGTTTGTGAATTATGAGGCGAATCCCAACGAAACCCCTCGAAAAAGCGAATATTCTTGCTTCTGGATGGGTAACAAAGCTACTCCTCTTGATAGGCTCCATAATCTCTACACCTCCAATGGCTTCCATCTCACCCCGTGTTTGGCACCCCGGCTCTCACTGTAACGAGCCCTGTCACGTCTGACATAGCCGCCCAAACCAGGCCCGACCGTCGAGCCTTAATTACTCAACAGCATCGTCGTTTAGCAGCATTCTAGTAGGATGGATCGATGCGAAATGTCTAAATACATGATTCTGTCCTATCCGAATTTCGAAAAAATCGCTGTAGCGGGAGAAATAAACGATTTACCTTCGAAACTGCTCAAAATCAGACCCTGTCACTCAACCCTTGGTCACACCCGATGACTTTGGATGTCGCCTACTTTATAAGCAGCAGCGGTTCGGACTATTAAAAGAACTAACCGTTCCAGTTCGCAACTAATTCGTGCTGAATTAGTGGCCTGGCCACTAATCAGAGTTCCCTGCCCCCCTAATTGTCGGGCGGATTAGTTGGCTGGCCCACTAATCGGACCACCAGTTGGTTCCCGTCTGCTAATCGTGGGGAGACGGGTGATGCCTGAACTAATTTGCTCGGCGTTAGCTCCGGGACCCGTCCGTTTAGTTGTTGGACAACTAATCGGGTCGTCGTGACATGCTGGACCCACTAATTTCACTCCTTTTAGTAGTTTCCGCTCTAAAATCTGTCAGATTAGGGGTCCACCAGCTAAAACCTTCGGTTTTCGTTTTGGCAGAGCGAATAAGCCGCTTCCTAGTGTGGGTGGCCCCTAATTCGGGCTAAATTAGACATTTTCTCCCTAATTCGAACCCTGCTAGTCAGGTTAGGCTAGGTTTCGAAACCGTTTTTCTCTGACGCCTATATGCGTCCCAATGGTTCCCAGTCGTTTCCCTAGTCAGCTGGTCGACAAGTGTCTGGCCCATAGCAGTGTAGTGCAGTAATCCAATAGGATTCTAGAGCACTATTGGAGAAGCACCCTCTTCTCAAACGACTGACGGGTAAGTAGGAGGAAACCTACATCAGCGACGATAGTTGACATCGGTATCCTGATGGGACATAGACGATGGTTATCGCTGTCATCCTCAATACCTATAATGTATGTACTGAACACCAGCTGCTCAAAGAGACGCTCGTTTTGTGCTTAAATTGGATGGGCGCCCGGTTCAAGGCACAGATCACATGTGAAGAAATCAGATGACCCATAATTTGTGTTCTCCTGCGACAAGAATGTCTATATTCGTATCAACCACACCGATGTTCTGCTCATGAATGGCATTCATACTGCGTATCCCTCGTTTTTATTGATTCCTGGATCAATGAGATATCGATTCTGGCCGATTGTCCTAGACTCTGTCGGTTGGTTCTTAGGCGCTCATAATCAGTGCTATCGCCTTCTGATACTTCTTCAAGCCTATAAAGACAAAGTTCTGTACCACCCCGAGGACTTCAAGCTGAATATTTTTCTCAATCTCCTTCCCAATGAGTGCACATATTACGGTATCGCTTCCTACAATTGCTCGGCCACCATCAAAAGACAACGGCTATATTCAGCGTGACCGACCTCCGTCGTATCAGCCTCGTTTCACCAAGGTCAAGACTCAGCCTCTCAACAACTACGGATATCCCGCGCCTGGCATACAAGTAGGTTCATACACAGCAGCTCTTGCGACATTATCTGACAATTTTCGGCTGTCAGTCTCCGACCGCTCGTCAGGTGATTGCCGAAGACTACCTGATTTCAGACGAAACCTGGAATGACCTCTGCGACCATGCTCAAGATATAGATTTTATTGTCATAGGATCCGGCGTGAGTTATGCGGTGTCCCCTTGCCTGCGCTCTGAAACTCACTCAAGTATGGTCGATAAGTTCACTGCCTTAGCGTTCATTGACCAGACACTCAAGCAAGATCCGTTCAAGAAAATACTCTGCCTAGAAAGGGGTGGTACGTTGTGCGACAGCCACCAGCCTGATTCACGGATCGCCTACGCAGACATTTTTTAGACTTTTGGTTACCTGACCACTTCCAGAACCTCCCGCTTCCATTCAAGTATACTCTCGGCGGGCCAAGCGAGACGTTCCCATTTACTCTCTCCAAGAATACCTACGATAACGAAATCCGGTTTGTGCACGGCTCAACTCCTTTCTTTGGTGGTCGTTCGACCTTTTGGTCCGCTTGGTCGCCGAGCCCGAGCCCTGACCTCATGAGAGATTGGCCAAGTAGCCTCCGCCGAACATCGGAAGATCCTGATTTCTTCGATAAGGCAATAAAGTTGCTGCATGTTACGAGCGCCTCCGAAATAGGCGACCCCTATGCCAACTTGCAAACCGCTATCGACGCCCGACTTAAGCAGGGTATTAATAAAGTGTATCAAGCAAAAGAAGCTTATTCAGCACCCCTAGCAGTATCCCCCACAGCTCAATCCACGAAAATCCGTTTCACCAAGTTCTCGACCCCTGGCCCACTCTTCGGGCTCTACGAGCAGCAGCAACAGCTAGCTAAGGCTAACAAAGGCTCACCACTTCTTTTTGCGACCGAGACCACTGTAGAGTACCTTGTCACCCAGATTGGATACCCAACTGTCCCGCACGTTGCTGACAAAGACGTATCCGTAAAGTTCGTTCAGTCAACCCAACGTACCCCACTTCCAGTAGCCCCAAATACCAAAATTATCCTTTGTGCGGGAGCGTTCCCCAGTACCACGCTACTGGTTAATAGCTTCCCGCATCTCCAGGATATCGCCGGCCAGAAGGTGACCGGCCATTTCTTGTCGCACGTTGTAGGCCGCGTCAAACGGACTGCGTTCGAAACCCCAAAACTGAAACAATACGACATCGAAATTGGAGCGTCGTACTTGGCCGGAATAGATAGCGCTTCGGGGCTTCAATATCATATTCAAGTCACTGCAATTGCGTCGCCCAATCCCGGCCAAAATGCTGAAGATGCAGCTCGCTTCTGTCCGGTATCTCCTCTCCCATTCTGCTTCGACGGAGTATACGTAACTGATTTGATATCGCTGTGCCACGCCAGGACTATGCCGCAGCCGCTAGCGAAGAACAGTTGAAGGGCTCTGAGAATTATGTGATATTCGGTAAGTGAACTACAGTGCTTCATGGAAACGTGAGAGCCCAACGTCCCCGTGTGCAGTATGCGCAACACTGGGAGAGCTGAGCGAAGACAACCCTGACTCGTTCTTCAAGCTGGATCGGGACCTACCCAACCGGGATCCGACGGCTAATTGCGTACTTCAAATTGTCCCACAGAAGAAGGACTTGGATCTATGGGATGTGATGGATCGAGCGACGTTCGACGCGATCAAAGTCATGGCTGGAGATGGTCAACAAATCGAATGGTGGCATGAACCAAAAGGGAGCAGCACACCCGGCACTTGGAGACACGAAGAACCGGGCAAGGACACCATAAGGATGGAGGGTGTTGTCCACGAAGCATCCCTGCTACCATTGGGCGATGACGGTAAATCCTGCGTGGACCAAAATTATAAAGTCAAAGATGTTTCTAACGTCGTGAGTATGGAACCTAACTATGTCGTTTATGTCACTAATGTAGAGTAGTACGTGACCGGAGCGGCACTTTTCCCGACGTCAGGATCATGGTATGTCCATCACAAGAGGAGGTTTAAGTCTTATATCATTGTTCAACCACACAGGAACCCTACTTTGACAATGTGCGGCTACGCACAGGACCTCGCGAAGAAGCTAACTCCAAAGCGAGGATGATTATGGTGCTAAGATTACTCAGCAAGAGCACATAGTCTGTAAAGTCACGTTGATAATGAATGAAATTTGGAAATGAAAATCTGTTACGCATGTATGCGAATTTCAAATTCATCCAATTTGATGGGAGGTGCAAGTGGTTATATTGAGGTAGTTCTAGATATGGAGAGGTGCAGTAAATTTGCGTGATACACGGAGCAGATTAACTAAAAGAGTATGAATCAATCACCCTACTCACTGAAAGAAATAGCCAAGTCTGTGGAATACCTCGTTGTCGATGGCCGGACCATGTGGAAGAGTTCAGGTTGAAATGATGGCGCGTCATTACAATACATAGCATTATCACATGGCTACACTGTCACCGTTGAGCTGCGTGTTGTTCAATCGGCGTCAAATATAATCAATTATCCAGAATTGGTTTCTTGGCTGGTTTATCCGTGAGTTTGCTCACTCCGATAGTTTCAATGGTGAGGTGTGATGAATTTAGATATATATTCAATTTCTAGCACTCGCTGAGCTCCTCTCGTTTTGCCTCTTCCCGTTTCGCCCATTCTGCGTCCCGTTCCCTTTCCTACTCGTTCTCCTCGCATCCGCTCCCTCGTTCCCCAGCAAAAAATCTCTCAAAGGAGACGTAATCCGATACCCGCAGTGCTCCATATCCTCCAACGCCAAATCCGCTCTCGGATCCTTCTCGTTCACCAACCTCCTCACAAGCGCATCATACACGCTCATCGGGGGCGTCATCTTCTTCGCCTTCATCTCCTCCAGTCTCTCAAATGCACTCTCGTACGTCGTCTCTGTAAGACTTAGGAGAATAAGACGGGTGTAGGTCTGGACGGAGGGTGTGAGACCCAGGGAGAGCATTTCGGAAAAGAGTCGTTCGCCGAGAGCTCGATGGGATTCTTTGAGGCATCCTGCGAGGAGGATATCGAATGTCCGCGTTTCGGGTATGCATTGGAGATTTGAGAGGTCCTTGTATATCCCTATCGCGCGTGGAAGATCTCCTAGGGTGATCGCGGCTGCTTGAAGCGTCGCATTAACCGCGTCGATGCTAACAGGTCTCGGAAGTTCGAGTAGAATATCATACGCCTCGTCCAACGTCGTCGTAGACTTTCCAATAGCGTTGACCAAAGCCTCGGTACTTTCGGGTAACATCTCGACCCCGTGTTCCTGGAATTTGCCCAACGCAAGGAACGCCTCACGGAGGTTGGCCTTCTTGTTTTCCTCGGCAGCGCAATAGGATCCGATTAAGGGAGCGAGGTGATGTTCTTGAAGTGTGATGCGTTGGCGGAGGAAGTATTCTAGAACGGAGAGTGCGAGGTCTGGAAGACCGTGTCGATTTGCAAGGTTTAGGATGTCGATGCACAGGGGCTCGGTGAGGGTCGTGGATCGAGGGATGAGATCCCATGCCCATTGTGTTACATTCGCCTATAACACGGAGTAGGTTAGATGTTACTTAATTAGGAGGGGACGACGTACGTTTAGAAACGCAGCAGCACTCATCAAGATTGACACGTTCACCATGTCATCCATCGGGCCGATCACGTCCTTGGAACTAATAGCCAATTCCATCGCAAGCGTCGACATATTCAACCTCGCAGCCATCGAAATTACAATTCGCATGCACTCTTTGTTGAGTGGGATCCCCTTGGTGTGCATCTCGTCGAGGAGTTGCATGGCTCGCTCGAGATTGTCGGTACGGTCGAGGTAGAGAAGGTGGTATTCATAAGTCGTGGTATCGGGGGATATATCGTAATTGGAGAAGAGGGAGAGAGCCTCGAAGAATTGCGTGTTATCTTCAATAGCTGACTTTTCGCCCGAGGTTAGAATAACGGCCAAACCAAATGAGCCAGTCATGGACGCACCAGTACAACAAGATTCAACGCCTTCAATTTATCTCCTACACCCATAGCGACCATGTCGTCGAGCACCTTCATACATTCCCCATATAACCGGTGTTTAGCATAGAGCTTCGATAAAATAAGGTATGACGTCCCATCGGGTGTAATCCCTTGCTTGAGCATATCATTCCAGAAGCGAACAAGGCCAGGGATGTTTATATCACGAGCACGAATTTCAAGTCCATTGTTGAGTTTTGTAACAGAAGGTGGGGTTCGAGGTAGTCGTATCGTATCGGCTTCGTAGAGCTGTGATCTGGTTGCTGATGAAATTATTTTAGGGCGAGGAGTAAGTAAGGGAGATGGTGCGTACTGGGTGTAGCAGAGCGAGATACTATTGATCTACATAAGTGTGTGGTAGTACGATTTATGGTAGTTAATCGTTGTGTTGCTCGTCTGAGTGTAACGGAAGCCATGGCATTGGAGAAGAGTTCAAAAAAGATACATGTGAGAAAAGAGCACGTGTCGAGACAGGTCTAATCGCTCGGCGCCTAACATCTGATGTTCACTCGGCATCAAATTTCTTCCACAAACACATCCGCTCACCTCAAGCAGCGACTCTGCCCAAATGTTTTGAATGGATATCATCCGTGGAGGATAATTCTAAACTTTAAATTATCCTCCCCCCTAACTTTCGAAAGCATTTCTCGTATACACAATAACATCCGCCTGCTCCTTATCACCTCCATCTTCGTCCTCACATCATGGAGAGTCATTTCGCAGGCGCAGAAGGAAACAAAGCTTTGCTTTCGCTAGCAGCTCTAGCCTGCGGGCGATGATGGACTTCTAGATAGTAGTAGAAGCTACAACTTCCATTCTTGTACTTTACGTGTTTGTGTGAACTGAATCACCTATGTACCGGTTACGAGACGATCTCCTTGGCAAGGCAATCGGAGGGCGCCATAAGCACCGCGATAGGCGGCGAACCTTCAGGTAGCTGGAGCATATCTACTTTGCAGAGAGGGGATCTGATTGCTCCGGTGAAATTGTTTGGGGCAGGGTATGAGCAAGGAAGGTAGGGGTATCGGGATCAGCAGAGTTAGATACAACTTATCTACATAATTGTGTTGTAGAGCGGTTTATTGTTGTTACTCATTGCGTTGCCCGCCTGAGTGTAACTGAAGCCATGGCATTGGAAGAAAGTTTCAAAGAGCCTTCGTGAGAAGGTAGCACGTGCTAGGCCGATAGATTTAGTCGCTCGGCGCCGAATTCCGGGACCAAATTTTCTTCCACAACCACATCCATTCGCCTTGATTAGCGGCCTCTGCCCACATGCCCTAGATAACTATCAGTTGTATTAACTTATATCAGAGAAATCCTTTCTATCTTTCCTGAATCATTCTAAGTACCCTTTTTCGTATACATAACAACATCCGCCTACTTTTTGTCACCTCCATCTTCGTTTTTACAGCGTGGAGAGTCTTTCCCGAAGGCGCAGAAGGAACCAAAGCTTTGCTTTCGCTAGCAGCTCTAGCCTGCGGGCGATGATGGACTTCTAGATAGTAGCACAAGCTACAGTTTCCATTTTTGTATTTTACGTGTTCTGCGAACTGAATCCTCTATCGTTTACGAGATGATCTCCTTGACAAGGCAATTGAAGGGCGCTTTAATATCGAATGTGATCGACGAATGATGTGTGGAGTATTTGAGCGCTTGAACTGACACTTCCCATCAGAGTTCTACCGTAAATGGCCCAGATTGCACTCCCACCGCGACCGAGTAAGCGCATACGATATCACGAGGCCACCCCCAGATGCCAGATGTCTATTGATATAGATCGGTTCCGCGAGTGATATTTATAGCTGCGTCCTTCATCTCGTCTCTTCATTTCGACCACCACAATGGCCACCACCCGCCCAGAGCCAACCGTCCTCCAAACGGATCCTACGAGTTCGCTCCCACCGTCTGTAGCCAATGGTGTATCAACTTTGGCCACATCGACCAGTTTCCCACAAGTTATTCCAGCTGGCGAACCGCGAAAAGGTCGTAATTTGATTCTGTGTTTCGATGGGACGGGGGACCAGTTTGACAAGGATGTGAGTAACTTCGAACTTCCGATGTTTTCTTGGCTAAAGATATACGTTTACGCTTAGAATTCAAACATTGTTCGATTTTTCCAACTGCTGAAAAAGGATGACCGTTCAAGGCAGATGGTGAATTGGCATGTTTAGCTCCTTGAGCTATCTTAACAGCTATAATAGGTCTATTATCAAGCTGGTATTGGTACCGGTGTGGGCGGTGATTCGTCCTCGACGCTATCCAAAATGGTCGATGGAGCAATTGCGACCGGCCTTCAAACGCACGTTCGCGGTAAGCTGGAACTCTCCACTTACCTGGATCAGCTTCTCATTTTATGATGAATAGGCGGCTACGAGTTCTTGATGCAAAATTGTACGTCTTTCTCTTTGCTTCCCTCGGCCAAATTAATCATCGTGATCTGCAGATACGGACGGAGATAGGATCTCGATGTTCGGCTTCTCTCGAGGTGCTTACACAGCTCGTGCTCTCGCCGGAATGCTTCACAAGGTACTCCTCATGTAATTCTGTATTTTTTTTGTTTATTCAACGGGCGCCTAGGTCGGACTTCTCCCCGCTTACAACCATGAACAAGTCAAATTCGCCTACAAGATGTTCAAGCGGGATGATGAAGAAGGCTGGAAGATGTCCAACGGGTTTAAGCGCGCTTTCTCAATCGACGTCAAAATTGATTTCTTAGGTGTATTTGACACAGTCAATAGTGTTGGTGCGTTGCTCTATCTCCTCAGTCCCCGCCAATCCATATAGTGATCGCGTGTGTCTTGATAGGCATAATACCACGCGAACTTCCATTCGCAAAATCCAACTACGTTGTCCGTGTCTTCCGTCACGCCGTCGCACTCGACGAACGCCGAGCCAAGTTCAAAGCCAACCTCTGGGGTCGAGCAACAGAGGAAGAAGAGAAACTAGGTGAAGGGGGCAAGAAGGGGAAGTATCATCGCGAGCAACGGCAAGGTTCAATGGGTGGGATGTTGAGCTTTGTCACGAGACCCGGTAACAGCAACGATGCAGATCGGGGCAGGAGCAAAAATCCTATTAACGGAAAGGATTCGGAGAGGTACGAGCATCGGAACGGACATGATTTTGCCAGTCCGGAGGATAGGCAGCATCAGACGGACGTCAAGGGTACGCTCAACCGATTACTTAAATTGATTTACCTTAAATAATGGTATTTTATTCAGAGGTCTGGTTTGCTGGTGCACATTGCGACGTCGGCGGTGGATCCGTACCCAACGAAACGCCGAACAATCTCGCGCGTATCCCACTTCGTTGGATGATTCGCGAATGTTTCCTCAATAACACCGGTATCCTTTTCCACTCTGCCGAACTCGATGAACTCGGGATCAGCCCCGCATCCTTATGGCCTACAGTCAAAATTCCCACCCCGCCTCAACGTACGAGTACAAAACCATCGAACATCGACGAAGATTCTGGACATGGACATGAGTTGACCGGAGCTACGCTCGTCGACGGGCATGCGGCCGAAGCAACAGACGCGACGGCGGTGAACGTTCCTCTCCCGCCTCCGGATGACATTGTCCCTCATGGAACGGTTACGCTCGGATGCACGGAAGATCAAAAGGACGCTGTATGCCCTGTCTATGACCAGCTCTCGCTGGTGTGGTGGTGGTGGATTCTAGAGCTTCTGCCAATGCGGCAGAGGTATCAGAGGCACGATGGGTCTTGGTTATCTTGGTTCTCGTGGGTTTTGTTTTGTTTCCAAGCTGATGATAGACTGACGAGCATATGGTCTGGTGTAGCATTAACTTTGGTGGTCCACGCGTGATTCATGGACAAAGGCGGTTCCCGACGTATGTTCACCGGTCAGTGCTGTACCGGATGCAGCAGACTGGGTACAAGCCCCGCGCAGAGCTATTGCAGGAGCCTGGGCCGGTATGGGTAGACTAGTGAGATGTATAGGATGATTGGTGGATCATCTGCGGTCGATTCTTGAGCATTATTCTGTTCTGTATTTCCGTGTGACGGGTAGCATGGCGAAGCGATTACAGAGATCCAAAAAACAGATTGTGATTTTGCACGTTTGATTTGAAATGCAGCATACACCCACTCAGCTCCAACAATAAACCAACAACCAATGCACGGCGACGCGATCGAGAAACATAGATTAGACTGTAGTTGAACAGAGGACAGTTACACATCAACTGTTTTGACATGTCGTACTTGGAACTACTACAGTAAGCTGAGCCCACGGTGAGGTTATTGGCAATGTGGTATATAGTCAGACTAAATCAGCACCTCAGAGGCGAGAAATGGAGACATGTGAAAATAGATAACTCTTGTATTTCTCTGCCCCTTGCATAGGTGTAGGTTTACATCGTGGTCCTGTTTGGGGATTACACAGGATAGCAGGACTCAACGACGCTCATCTATTTCATGTCATATCATCTTTCAAACAAAACATTTTTAATACTGAAACATCACTCACAATGCGGGCAGCCTCTTCTGCGGGAGGTCGGTCTTCTGGTACCCGTTGCCAACACTTCATCAGAAGCTCCCATAAGCTGTCTCCATAGGGTTGGCCCGCTGGCATCTCGTTCTCAGGTCGCAGGGGAAGTTCTTCTTTGGCAGATATAGCAACCATAACGCCAATATCGGACATCTCGTGATATGGCACTTTCCCGGTAATTGTTTGCTAAAAAAAGGTCATCATCTACAACCAGCGCCCCTCACAAAAGACATAGTACCAAGATAGTCTACACCCCTCAAGTAAAATTAGCGATGAAATAGTTAAGGTTTCGCCAAGCACGTACGTACCATACCAAGCGCATACACGTCGGCTTGCATACTGTATTTATGCGAATCCTGAATAATCTCGGGTGCCTGAATACGGTTTAAAGGCGCCTATCAGCGCCCTGTCTATGTCCGAATATGGAATCACCTCACACTCCAACGCAAAGAATGACCTCTGTTTGTTGTCGTACCCGTAAATCCTAGTGTAGAGTCCGTTAGGACAGCGTTGCCAAAATCGGCAAGCATGGGAGACCCGTTATCCGATACAAGAATGTTTGCCTATCAAAAAAATGTAGATAACAATAGTAGTAAAAGTTCTTTACTATCTTGCAAGATGAAGGGTTACGTACCCCCTTGAGGTCACCATGTACCTAGGCTTTCGTAAGTATGTGCCTCGTAGAGTATGAAGCCTCGTGCATCCTCACAATATTGTTACGGTGAAGATATGCAAGTCCTTCGCACACTTTTACTGACTTCTCCTCGAGTTAGTTTGGTGGCATCATAGGAGGCAGCTGCGTTGACTCACAATGTGATAACGATTGGCTCCCAGGTTCTTAGATAAATAAGCTGGAAGTTGGCCATGTTTCATCCACAGCGATACCATGCCAAGCTTGTTGCGAAAACTGATTAACCCAAGCAACTTCATGACATTTGGATGTTCGCATTTTGTCCAGGTGTATAATTCACGAGCCGTGTGCTATATATCCCGAGTGATTAGTAGTAATTGAACAGATCGTACGCACACAGAGCTCTAACCTTCAGAGCCTTCGCCTCACCAATAGCATCAATATACACCCGCGCTACTTTGATAGCAACTTCCGTTCCATCTCGTAATCTAGCCTTGTATACGTCACCGAAGCCACCGTCCGAGACTGGATGCCTGCTACTTGTGTCCTCATCCAGCTGCTCCGTTATGTCTTGGCAGCCGTGTTTGCTTAGTTGTGTAATTATTTCGGACATAGGCTAGCAGAACATAACAAGCTCTAAGCCGAAAGACCGGAAGCTTCGACCTACTCACCATCTCTCTGCTAATTGGATCCACGGTGCTGACAGACCGCCCGGCTATCCTTGCTAGCAGCTCGCCATGCCGTTCCGGGTTGCAAAAAAAAAGCTTCGCCCTTTCTTGGCTTAGAATGAAGTCAGCAAAGGATGAATGCAGTAGTTGGATCGGTCCTTTGTCACGAGGAATATGTACCAGCGACTCTAGCGGTCTAAGCATGGCTTCGACCGCGCCGATGGGTCTCGTACCCAGCAAGCTAGCAAGCGTTTCCATAGCTATAGGCTTTCCAGAGCATACGACGGTGTGTAGCGCAAACAGGATCCACCGTGCGGTGTGGCGGTCTATCTCCGAGTCGGGATCGTTCAGTATATAATACAAGGTAGATTTGTATAGCCCGTCGATATCCAGAAATGCGTCATTGTTCGACATAACAATATCCAGCGTCGTAGATCTTCGACGGTACCGTGACAATATATAGACTACAGCCACCCTTGCATAAAGAAATAGTCTTCCAGACAGCTTAGCAAGGCGCTTGATATCTTCCACCGGCATCGAGACGGGCCTTAGCTCAGCCCTGAGATAAGTTACCATGTCTGCCTGTACAAGCGACTCTTCGATTTCGTGTAAGTGCAAAACCTGAAACCGTGAATCTCCTATAACCCCCTTTAAAACGTAAAAATCGGGGCGACAGCTGATAAAAAGTTTGATGTGAGACTCCATGGCAAATGTCATAAGAGCCGCGAGTATTGCCCGAGCATCGGCACGATCCGTGCATTCATCTATCGCATCAATAACAATCACTTGGTTCTTCGGTATCTTGCCGTTGACCAGGAGGAGTGGTTGTTTGAGAAGTTTTTCGACTTGATCCACTACTGGGCAACCAAACACGTTAGGCTGGTTCTGTAATACTTGTGCGAATGGATTGTAGAACGCAGGGAACAAGGCTGCTAGTTGATATGCGATGTCGGGTACGATCCAGGCAGCGTGTCGGCATATAGGGGATGCGCGCGAGCAGAAGAAGTTGGCGGCAAGTTGACCGTTGGCTTCAAGAGTAGAACATAGACTGTACGCAATCGTGGTTTTGCCGGTACCAGCCATACCGTTCATCCAATAGATATTTGGACTCTTGGGGTTGCCCGCCCAGTCGTCTAGTTCGGCTAACACCGATCCTCTTGTATGTTTGATGCATCCAACTCGGCGAACGGGCGGCCTGGCGGCCTGGTATCGAGCCGAACATGTAAGAGCATCATACATCAATGGTTCACCCTTATAGCGAATGAATTGTCACAAGCAAGGTCGAATACACATTTGAAGTGCTTACTGATTGACGATTCCTCGTATTCCCGAGCATGAGTTCATTGTCGAACCCAGATAGATCAGATATCGGACCTCTAGACATATATTTGCTGCCAGTACCTGCATCAGAGGTTGAGTTATAAAGCCGAGATACAAAGCAGCCGACTCAACGACTCCTGCCTGCTGTTGAAGACATAGAAGATGGTTGTTTAGAGGCTTCGTGTCTATAAGCGCTTAGCTCGTCCGCGGAACAGTAGGACCTTCCAACCTGTGGTAGTATTGGTGAACCAGAAAGCGACATCGATTCCACGACGATCCGCACGGTTTATGTACATACAGAGACGATAGAAAACGCATACAATAGGGGATAACATAAGCACTACGCGAGAGAAGAGCGCATAATGGGGTCGCGAAGAACCCGGCGCTTGTTTCCTCCAACAGGTAGTTTTAAGTTTTTGGCACAGTATCTCGAACAACACTCTTATCCAAAGTGTGAATACCACATACCACACCCCGCCTCTTGGGCTTTGACACGGGGCAAGCCTCCTTCTTACACTAACATTGTGCGCATTCAACCTCGATCTCTGTTCGTTAGTTAAATTATACTCCTTACCGTATTACCCCCGAAGTCGGCCATGCCATCTTGTATTGCGATTTTACGGCCACACACGAGGCAATCAGTATAAGTCCTGATGGTATAAAATACAAGGTCTTATAGATACAAGTCTCTCTCTATATTGCTACACATGCTTCCACCGACCACCACCCCATCCAACTAGCGTCGCAAACGCTTCGTCTCGCCCAACCGGGACCAAGAATCGCTCCTCCAGTACTTCCGATCCTTTTACGTACCGTATCACTAGCCCACCTAGCGAGCCCTTTTTTACCCCTCGCAAGTCTTCAAGATCAACTTTGATGGTGTTGCTCGAGGAAGAGATTGGACTAAAGGTGAGGAGCGTAGATGAAATGATAAGCATGCCTGGACGAGAACGATGTTGGGCAGGGTAACCTATTAACGGCGGTCATCAGCGCAAGGTTTCACAGGTCTGGGTTCTGATGTATGAACGCACTTTGCTCAGGCGCAGCATATACAGATCTCTGGCTCTCTACACCCCTCGCTTGATCTACAAGTTGCTTTGTCTTCCCTAGCCAGTTCCACGCGCGCACGGCTCCCTTGCGGATCCTGTCCTCATGGGGTACGGGTGTTTCCGTCGTTCGGTGAGGAACGACAAACGCGGCTTCATCCTCGCTCTCTTCAGATCCCGGGAGCAGCGATGCCATCGACGGAGACCGAACTGTCAGGGTATCCGCTAGGTTCAGGTTAGATGCGCTCGCATTCGATTTTGTGTCAGCCCGGTCCTTCTCTTTGTCCTTCTTCCGCCTCGGAATGCGTTCAGGCACAACCCGTTCGCCCCTCGCTACACGCTGAGAGATCAAGTCCATTGCGACTTCTGCGTCCGTTGGAGCATCATCGAACGCTGGAGGTAGCTTGGGCAAGTGCCTTACAATGGGCGGGATGAACCAGAAACAGATACCCATTGCGAGAGTAACGAGCTTGGAAGTATTTTGAACGAGTATTGAGCCGACAAAGAGGATGCTGAGGGCAATAGTATATATTCGAGTGGTTGCGGGTCGGCGATGAAGGAAGATACTGATGGGAGTTGAATTAATGGTAGATACCCGTAGACGGGCGAGAGATGACGCACTTTTTGACACGTTCGTGGAGGTCTGCGAGCTCGTCTGCAACATCTATCAATATTAGTCTCCAATCGTCCGGATCGTCCGAGTCTTCCTCTGTCCCAATTGCGACCTCTCCCTCCCTATCGTTCTTCACCTCTTCCATTGTCGACTTGGCCTTCTTCTGCTTTCTCTTCCCAGCTCCCTTGACTAGCTTCATCACGTCGCGGACGCTCAAACTACCAGACACGCCTATGCCAGGCACTCCGCCCTCGATTGCTCGCCCCAGCAGCTCTGCTTCCCTCGCGGCCTCCCTTCTCCTCCTGATCTCCTGCCTAGTCACCGTCCCACCCGTAACCATTGCGTACAAGATCAACCCCAGGGCGAGTGGCGTCAACAGGCTTGCAGCCCACGCGGCCCAAAATACCCCGCACCAGAGTCCACTCTTCCTTGGATCGCGCCACAAGGTGAGTCGACCGAGGTGTACGAGCGCGGGTACGTAGGCTGGATATACAGCCATGTAAAGCCGTTGAGCCGAGTTAGCCGCGCGGCTGAGTCTAAATCTGCGTTTGACTGGCGGGGGAGGCGCCTGAGGAATGTGTGGGTAGATCAGGGCTGCAATGTACTCGAATGGGGTGCTCGGAGATTGGAGGTTTGGCGGAAGTGTGGGTTCAATTGTTTGTTTCGGCGGAGGAGTGGAGAGCGAAATCCAATCTTCGTCATCTGCTGGAATCTGGCTGGGAACTAGCGCATCTGCGTGATTGGGATGAATAGCGACTTCGTTTACTCGCTAATGTTACGTTAGATCGACGAGCTAAAGATGTTTCGACATTCACTTACTTTTGCAAATAGCCGGAGATAGCGCTCGACTTCCTCCGCATCGTATAGATTCCGCAAGTCCTCGTCTGTTAAATTCTCGTCCTTGAGCGTCAAAACTGAGGCGCCGCTTCCCCTCCGGAGCTTTTCTAGGGCAGCCGGTCGGCTAGCTGGGGTCTCGGATCCAAGTCCGCTTGTGTTCGACTGAGAACGGTGCCTAAGCGTAGGATGAGAAGGGACTGGTAAATTGATGAAGGAGGGAGAGACTGATGGTTGACGACTTGGATGAATAGGCGGTGAAGGGATACGTTGAGCAGGTGTGTCTGTAACGGCGTCGTGGTACTGTGGACTGGATATACTGGTGTCGAGGCTGGGTAGTTGTGCCGTCGATCCGTTTGTATGTTCTGGAGCCGTCGGGTATATTTGAATCGGTAGCTCAGGCTGGGATGCGTATGGTGGCAAGGTGCTGGTCATCGAGGACGGTTGATAAGAAATATTGTCTACACTACTGGGTTCGACCGGGGTAACAAGTAAAAGCGGAGTTTCGGGTGCTTCGGAAGCTAGAGATACATTGGAGTTAGATAGGGTATACGTCGAATCAAGGTCACTGGATAGCGTGTCTGATGATACAGGATGCGGCAAAGCGTCGGTACGAGGTGAACGGGTATCCAAGTCTAATAAATTTTGTTGGCTAAGTTGCGAGGGCCGTTGAGGTAAAGGTGGTGCAGGAGATGCACTTCGAGATATAGGAGCGCTGTTTAGAGCACCTATGGACTCGCCGTTGGGAGGCAAGGGAGTCCGACGTCGGGCAAGCGCTGGGTGTAAGGGCGGGGGCGGTGGGAAGTGGTCGTTTTTAACGGGGATATTTTGTATAGAGCCAGTACTGGGTGCCCGTAGAGGAGGAGGGGGAGGTGGTGCAACAAAGCGAGTGGACATAATCCCACTGGTTGTGGTCGTCACAAGCAAGCGTATGACGAATATGGCAGTGCGTCAGGTGCTCAGTTGTTATGAAGCCGTACGGTAACGCCGGTAACACTGATCGACTGGCTGTGCAACCCCGATCGGTCAGGTTCTGTTTTGCTCCTCTCAGACTCAACCACCTCAGCTTTATGCTACCCCAGCCAAGCAACAGATCCAGTCGAAACCCTTCAGGTCAGGATGGATATAACGAACAAACCATTTCTTCCCAAAGCACTCCAACCATAGTGCGTTTTTCTGTATCCCGTCAAGAACAATTTTCGAACCAAAGTTCTCACAGCAAGACGACTCGAGGAACATCCCAAATGATACGCAGGAAATAGACCCCGAAGCAAACTTCCAACCTTCAGCCGAAGCTCGCCTAGGATCAAAAGTGAGTCACGTATTGTGCCACGAGCGCTCGCACTAATTATTGTACCATATATAGCGTCCAGACGCGCCAAGAGTTGGATATGATGAATATGGTGCTGAGTTAGGCCCAGATTCACGAATATGGCCCGCTTACGTCAAAGAAGCCGAGATATGGGATGAAGAGATGGTAGACGGTTGGAACAGGTCAGCAACATCAACTTCACGTGAAATGATCTAATCACATTAAATACAATATTTCACAGGTCACTCGATGTAATGTTAAGTAAGCCAAATGTCCCCCAATATAACTCGCACTGCTACAAACGAATGACTCACATGGTGCAATAGTTTTCGTAAGTCAGAGCTTCCAGAATTACGGGCCTACGCTCATCGCATGATCTAGACGGCGCTTTTTTCTGCGGTATCAACAACGTAAGTTCTATACGCCTTCGGGTTTGATTTTCATCACCAATACAATGATAAATTCGCAGGTTTGTGGTGGAAAGTTTCAAGAGTCTACAGCCTGATCCGAGTCAAACCTCTGCGGATGCGCTTTTGGAAATCACCCAGCTTCTCCGTGCAATGTCGAACGGATCGACCGCGGCCTCTGCGAATACTAGCTTCGAGTCTTCCGCCTTCGCACCGTCCACGTCAGCTGTTTGGATCAATGCTCTATGGTTTCTATCCCTAGCTCTGAGCGTATCGGTCTCGCTTATTGTCATGCTAGCCAAACAGTGGTGCTACTCCTATATGTCTGGACGCTCAGGACAGCCTCATATACAGGCTCGATCTCGGCAGAGACGGCTAGAAGAACTCGAGCGTTGGAAAATGCCGGAAATACTTGCTTTTCTGCCCACATTGATTCATCTTTCACTATGTTAGTAGGTTTCGTTTGTGTTCTCCCTTACTTTACTCAGAACTATTGGCAGTTTTATTTTTTATAGGTCTCATCATCAATCTCTGGGACGCCCACGTTGGCGTTGCCGCTCCAGTTCTCGCAACTACTGCTATCACCGTATTTTTTTACTCGCTTACAACAGTATTACCCATCGCTTTCGAACTATGTCCGTACAATACCCCACTCTCGCAATTCCTCAAAGGATCTCCCGACAACATCAAGTGGCTCAGGACTACCATAGCAAATACCTGTCTGGATGCAGCCAAACGGGTTGCTAATCCCCAGATGGTCATGGCAAATATTACTTCCAATAGCTTCTGGCCCATCTTTTCCCGCGAGCGTCAACGCCGTCACGGTCAAGGAGGTGATCGGAAGGCTACTTCTGACGACCCAAACTCCGATTCAGTCATGGATCACCTCACAAGCCGTTCTATATGTTGGCTCCTTGCCAACTCTCAAGATATCCGATCCGTCGACACGGCTCTTCAAGCGATTGCCGGAGCCGACTATCGTCTACCTACCAAGCCGCTTCTGGACTGCGGCGCCCATGGTCTTCTGACTCAACGATTTCGAGGATGTTTCATTTCCCATCCTCACTCAGGATTCTCCTTCCTAGCAAACCCAAACTCTGCCGATGTAGCATCGTTGTATGGACGGGGGCTGGAGTTCTTCATGAAAGATAGGAAGCATCTTGACTCGGTTGAGCACGTGCTGAAACAAGGACCCGGCGGCGGTTTTGCCATTCGAAGAGGGTATCAATGGTAAGTAGATTTGGTAGATACATTTCAACCAACGCTTATACTTTGACAGTCTACAATACGATTTAGGTCGGACCCGACCAAATCTTGCTGCTTTTGGGCTCTCGGGTGTCAGTACTTGGTGGTCTATGCGCTCTCATCTCGGGCAGGTACCTCCAGGCGTACTCAAGGAAGCACTAGCTATGTTGGAACGACACATTACATCCGAGTCTACCTTGCATCCTGTTGGGCTGGTTGCCGTGATTGATGGAATCTCGGCTGAAGCACAAGTTTGGATGCATAAACTGACACCAAGGGAACGAGCTCTATATCCCTTAGCACTTATTCGATTGCTGAGCCAACTGGACCAAACATCACTAGGAAGAGCCCGGCCAGCTATTGCAACCTGCCTGGCATCCTTTGCTTTCATTTTTGCGCGACTGTATCCGGTCGAACTAGTGACCGCAAGCCTGAACACGTCTCAATCCCCCGGCCTCATGTTCTTGCATTATTACGCTCTGGATGATGCAAGAACTCGAGATACGGAACCTCTTCTTGTTTACGGTCTCCTGGGTCTGCTCCGGGATCGCGAATCTTATGAGTTGAGCGACTCGGAGATTAACACGGTTGTGCAACAGCTTTGCTTGATTTATACCATCCGGCCTCCCCCATCAGGCGTATCTTTTCCATTCATTCCTCCTCCGTCCAACCTCAATACGGTGGCGATTCAGACACTTTTGCCCATGCTATCTGCAGATGTTCGACAAACTTTGACGCCAGATACCTCGGGCAATCTATTACGGGCTCTCATGCCGTATTCTTATATGTGGGACTCCAAAAGCAATACAATCTACAAGATGGTCGCCGAGATTTTTAGACAATCTAACTCCAGCTCGTCTAAGCTCGCTTGGGACAATTGGCTCGATTCAAAGTGGACGCCCTACTACATTAGCGACATGCTACACCTTTTCGACGGCCACAATACGTTCCAGCATATAGCCTCTCTTCTCGGAGAAAACGAGCTGGAGATGTCGGCCGTTCCGTTTGCCATGCGCCACGTTTTATCGATGCTAGACCAGGTGTTCGAGTTCGACCGCCGGACCCCGACTTGGCGCGGTGGGAGCGTTATGCACCGGGGCCTTGCACGATCGATTGGCCGTCAGTTGATGAGAGACGGTATGAACGTTGCCACAATGGCCAGATCCTCGCCAACAGAGTTGATTCAGCCCTTACTCGAAACTTGGATCACCCAGCTTGAAGATCTTAAGGATCAGGTTCCTGCGGACATCTTGAATAGCGGTTTCTTGAGCCTGTTATTGCGGATCAATGCGTTGAGCTATTTGTCAGGGAGAGCGAATGACCTATTGCAGTACTGTACGACCCGTGTATCGGAGGTACGAGACCTGTAACACTACTCTTACACACGTGCCCGAATTTTTGGAGAAATCTTGGGGGAACTTATCCGGAAACATTATCTAGCTTGCCGAATGCCAATGCTGGCTTCCACGTGTGTAAGCACTAGGCTATTGTCTGGTAGTTGCTAAATTATATATTAAAAAAGCAGCTACCGCGCATTGGATTTTTGTCACTTGCGATACGAACGTTTAATCAAAAAACTTTAAATCAAGGCCTACCCGTCCCGTTGTCCTCGTGATCATGATTCGGTGATCGATCGTGATAAGCGCGCGACCACCTCTGCAACTTGGTCTTGTTGTGTCCGCTTAATGCAGTTTGGCTTTGAAAGTCTACCTATTTCCGCGCCTCGTCTATCTACATACACGAAGCATTGTTTCAGACTATTGCTCTATCATGCTTGCTACTTATGTTATCCGACTCGTGTCATATTAGGTTTTCAACCAGTACAGTAGTATTGGTGACCAAATGTACGAGATCATCGACGGCATGACCCACGGATGAAATCGGGATCCGGCACACACCTACTGACTGGTGAAGGTGGCAGGCGAGAGTACAGTCCATGTAAGTTCATAAAGCCAATTACTAAGGATCTACACGCTTCTTTTCTCTTGGCGCCGGCGAGCTTGATCCGTGAAGTCGGCGACAACCGTAGTTGGTAGATTCCACAGCTGACACCATCTCCACTATGCTGATACCTTTTAAGGCTACCGGCGACAGTGGTATACGCACACGCATGATTCTCGGTCGGAGAAACTACAAGCGTGAAGCACCTAGAGATTCTAGGTGTTGTCACCTGAGTCGATTGGTTCTCACTCTTTTCGTTTTTTAACCTTTATAAGCACTATTCTAGCGGCTTCAGCAGGCCTCGAACGATGAAGTTAACGGTAAATTTACGGAAACAGAGCAGCCTGTTTGGGCCGAGCTGCAGTTGACCACGTCGGTTGCGCGCAAGCCGGGAATATCCCCATGAGGATAGTGCGCCGTTCACACTACGCGGATGTTTTCAACAAGTGAGAGTGTATATAAAGAGTCCTCTCCAATGCGAGTAGTCGGCATCGGTGGGCTCTAACGCTTTCTCCTTTAATCTTCCCCAGGAAGCTTCGCAATGGTTACTACTCGTGGACAGCTCGCTGCCCTCGCGGCGGTCGCCGCTCTCATGCCTCAGGTGCTTGCTGTTGCGCACTGGGGACAATGCGGTGGTATTGGATACACCGTAAGCCAATTGTTATCCCGACACCATAGGCAGCCTAAGTGATGTCTTATTTAGGGCTCTACGGTGTGCGACTCCCCCTGGGCTTGCGTTGTTATCAACCCGTACTACTATCAATGTTTGGATCCGCCTGCTACTACGTGAGTAGTACATAAACGGATCGCGCGCATTGATTGATTATTCTAATTTGGTAGGCCTAGTCAACCTACTACTACTACGTGAGTACGATGGAAATAAGCTACACCCATAAATTGACTACTTCCGCGGTTTGTTTTGGAAGTCCTAGTAGTCCCAGTACTACACCTAGGTGTGTATCACAAAAAATTACACACGCATAAACTAACATAGCTTTCGCGATTGCTCTGGTAGCCCTAGTACCACTATCATAACTGATCCATGGCCCACGACTACGTGAGTTACGTAGAAAAATCATCACATAAACTGATATATTTTTGCGATTTGGATTAGTAAACCCACCACCACCATCGTCATGTAGGTCTAATCCCTTTGGTAAAAGTTTCATGATATCTCATGTTAAACTTGGTTCAGCCCCCCACCCACCGGCACCGGCCTTGATGCTAAATTCAAGGCGAAGGGCAGGAAATACTTTGGTACCTGTAGTGATTCAGGCCTCCTGAGCCAGAGCCAGAACGCAAACATCATCAAGGCTGAATTCGGTGCCTTGACTCCTGAGAACAGCGCCAGTGAGACCATTTCATCGGTCGTGAGTTGTTCTGAAACTAAGTCCTGTTGGCAGAGTGGGACACTATCGAGTCGTCCCAGAACAAGTTCAACTTTGGTCCCTTCGACACGCTCGTCAACTTTGCTACGTCCAACGGGAAACTCATTCGTGGACATACCTTCGTCTGGCACTCCCAGCTGCCTTCTTGGGTCTCCAGCATATCCAACTCCGGTACTCTTACCTCGGTGATGCAGAACCACATCAGCACCATCGGCAAGCGCTATGCCGGAAAGATCTACGCTTGGGATGTCGTCAATGAGTAAGTGGTTGATCCGATTTGGTCCCGTATATATTTAAGTATTTGCCCTCAGGATCTTCAACGACAATGGGTCTTACCGCTCCTCGGTTTGGTACAACGTTTTGGGCACCGGATTCGTTGCTACCGCTTTTAAGGCTGCGCGCTCTGCCGACCCAAGCGCAAAACTCTATATTAACGATTACAACCTTGACAACATGAGTTGGGCTGCTCCCAAGGTCAACGCCGTCGCCAACCTAGTCAAGTCCCAGCTTGCTACCGGCACCCCTATTGACGGGATTGGCTCGCAGACCCACCTTAGCGTAAGCATACCCCGCAATTTGCTACGTACACTTCAAAAATTAACTCATTTATTAGGGTGGCGACTCTAGTGGTGTCGCATCCGCTCTCAGCACTCTCGCCAACAGTGGTGTTTCGGAGCTTGCACTCACCGAGCTTGATATTCAGGGAGCGTCCGCTAACGACTATTCGACCGTTACCAAGGCCTGCCTGGCTCAGCCTAAGTGCATTGGTATCACCGTCTGGGGTGTTTCGGACAAGGATTCGTGGCGCTCATCTGGAAGCCCACTCCTGTTCGACAACAACTACCAGAAGAAGGCTGCATACAATGCGGTTATCTCTGCTCTTGCTTAAACGGCTTGAGCACTTTTTACGAGCTGCCAACTCTCTATGGGTATTGTTTCCGGAAATAGACACATTTGTGTTGAACCATCTCGCTTCTGAGTACTATTATGACTGCAAGACTTGCTCGTTCCAGATACGAATGACAAGGCGGTCTTCCTCGTGGCTATAAGACTCCTTTGTTCTGACAAGAAGCAGTTGATCGGGTCCGAAAGACCTCAACAAAGTCGTTAGAGCGCAGGTCACGGAGCGCCACTTCGGGCCGACGAATGTAAAGTGACAAATTTTTCTGAAGGAAAGGAAGTACAAGGCGGCGGACAATATCACCGAAAAGGTACATTGAAGCGTTTAAAGAGAGTAGTTGAGACGGAAGCTGGTCGTGGAGACTAAGGAAACAAGCTTAGGAAGATTCAGAGCCCAGCAAGGTATACAACATCGAACTTAGACTCGGCGCGCGGTGGGCCCTCTCTCCCATCTTCCACCACTTAGTAGCCTCCAAGGCCGAGGGCACCGAGGCACAACCCGAACTTCACCTTCACAAGAAGCGCAATGTGCACCTTCGTGAACCTGAACACGCATTCAGCGGGCGTTAGCAGATGTTCTTACTCGATGTGAACCGGAAGACGCTTACAGGCCAACACAGATACTCAAGAGACCGCCGAAGATCCCGCCGAGCTTGATGATCGACAGCAGGCAGAGCTTTAGTGCGATGTCGAGCTTGACGATCAGACCGAGGAAGATGCTGAACTCGGGGTGACCATACCACTGGCTGCAATGCGTAGCAATCGACTTTTCCAAGCCAATCGTCAGTTGATTAATGGATTCGGGATTTGTAGACACTCACGATCACAATAGCAACCCAGATCTTGGCAATCACCAGCAGCTTGCCAGTAAGGAGTCCAAGCAAGCCGATGTTGTAACCTTTGATCGCACTAACAGCAGCAAGGAGCAGTCCCTCAATGTCGAGAATAATTGAAGCATAGTCTCCACCATGAAGGCATCCGTCTAAAGCGTACGCTTCGTCAGCATCGGCTCGCATATAGCTGGGGATTATGCCACTTACCAAGCAGTCCAAGCTTGATTTCGATGGCAGCCTGCAACTGCAGTAATAGCGTCACGAGGTCGAGCCCACCATAGCAGTAGCCCCCATAGCAGTAATTGTTGCGCTCCTCTAGGTTCGCGACCTCCTTGCCAGTCGCTGGAGCAGCGATGGGAGAAGCGTTGACGAGGAAGCCGAGGGAGAGCAAGACGAAAGCCACAGCGGCGAGGCGAGGCAGGGTAGACTGGATAGACATGATTACGAAGGAAGGGTCAGACTGAGGGTGTGTGAGGAAATGAAAGAAAGAAAGGAAAACAGCCGAGAGGAGCTGATGTCGAATAGTGGTCAGAATGGTGGTCTTTTTATACTGCAGAGCATATATTCTGATATGGCCCATGAATGTTCGTACGGTCGTCCATGTCGGCATGCAAGCCTTGGCCGCCATGTTCCACGGTCAAGAGTGCGTGTACGGATTGCTTCTGAGTACTGGCCCTGGATGGACTATCAAAGACGCGGAGATGTAGGCTGAAATCCGAGGAGACTACGCCGCCGTTGGGCTGATTTGACAGGCGCCTTCAAATGCGAAGCGGCTAGATAGATTGGCTCCAACGAGCTTGCTCTTCGAAATCGTAGGCGGGTCCAGGAGTACCGAGTGTCACACCAGTCCTAGCTTGAATCCCCAGAAGTATCATTAGATTCCTGGCTGAGCAGTAGTTGGGTATTCAAAGGCTCAAATCCAAAAATCAACCAGGGTCGAACCAAGCCACCTACAATTCCAATCCAAGTTTGATCCGTCGCTCTCCTATGTTCGTAAAAGTCTGGTGAAACATCTCAACATCAAATCGGGTCATGTGTGGTATTAATAATGACTCAAAAACCAGGGCGCACCGTGAGATCCAGAACGTCAAGGACTCTCGCTGATAGCCCGAATAGTACCGTATCACCGTCCAAGCCGAGACCAGCTGACGCCGAGATGCCGTACAAATCACCGGTACTTCCATATCCGGGTCCCCGAGAACCATGTCGAGACTAGATCCATGGTGTGCAACTCGGTGGAAAACTTCAGGTGGGCTGACAGGATGTATATAATCAGTACTGATCGATAGCCGAGCAATAAGATATATACTCGAAAAACACAATCTTGGAAGTTACACTACAGCACCCGTGCGCGTCGTCACATGTCAGACTCTCGATGCGCCTCTAGTCATTCGAGTGAACCATGGGATCTAGACGAGATCTAGAGCCGTTCTATACCCGCCGTTCGATTTCAAGGTCTAGACTCGACGGCTAGCTCTAGGGTAGAACAAGGTTTCAAGCTTCGGACATATCATATCGGCTAGGCCTCTCTGAAGAGCAAAAGCCTCTATCGGAGCGACAACAGTTAACATAAGAGAAGAGATGGCATGCGAAAACAAGTTGAAGATTTCTCTCATTTTTTCATATTCATTAGGCGTGTAGCAGTTGCATAAGAATGCGAGGGCGACATGGTGGTGGGAGCACAAAGAAAGCGCCAATGTGGGAATGTCGCACGTGCCGCGTGACTGTCACGTTACAGTTTGCTTTGAGGATCTTGCTATGTGGCTAGTTAGCCACCTAAAAAGCCTCCACTGCTCAAGTATGAATCAAGAGCTCCAGATTCACGATTTCAACTGTGATATTGTAACAAAAGCACTCGAAAGCATAAGGTACAAACCAGAACCAACCAAAAGAAAAAAAAACATCGCGCATATACAAGCGTAACCGCATAACAATAACAAAAAAAACGCCAACGCCAAACACCAGACGAACGTCCATTCAAAACCCCACTGAACCAAATCCCAAAAAATCCCAAATCCCAAAAATCAAACATCCTCACCGCCTCCCAACCCCCTGACTCTGCTCCCTCGCAACCCGATACCTCTGACACGCACCCTCCCACCGCAGCACCATATCCTCCCTCTCATGTCTCCCCCCACACTCCTTCTCCACGTCCACATCGTTCCGCCTCCGATACGGCACAGGATGCTTCCGATTCCTCACCCGATCGTGGAACTCGTTCAGAAGCTTCCACAGCTCCGCATACTCTTTCGCCTGGTGCATCTTCACGTTTAACGCGTCCTTGCGCAGCCATCCGACCAAGCCTGAATCGACGACCGCATCCCGGTGGCCTGCACACCATACGCGAAGGAGCACGCTCGTCCAGATCAGGATGTGGTTCACGCCTAAACCGAGGTTGTCAAAGTACGGTCGCAGCACGCCGAGGATGTTCATCTGGATGAGTTTCTTGACCATCGCTCGAGCCGCCAGGTCGCGTTTGTCGATCGCGGCGCTGAGCTGGACTGCTACGTCCGTCGCGGCGCGGATCATGTCGGACTTGAACTCGAACTTGGTGTCTCGACCGAGTTTGAGCACCTCGACGACTTGTTCGGCTGCGTGTTCGGTGAAGAGGAGGGTTTGGTGGTCTGGGCTTGGGCAGACGATTCGGAGAGCGACTGATGCGCCGCTGACGATCCCTCGTGCGTGCGGGTTATCTTGGCCTGCAGAGAGCTGCTCCTTGACAATGCTGATCAGAATCGGGATCGCCGTACGAGGGAACAACGAGGGGACTAGCGCTTCACGGTTGATCGTCCCCAACCAACTAAGCGCGAACAACCCCTGCGGAACAAGCCTCCTCAACAACTCGAGCGCATACGACTCCACGTTCCGCAACGGCGTAAGATCATTCAGCGTTTCCGTGAACCGAGTCAGACACGGGAATGCAACGGCTTTGAACTTCGGCGCCTTGAGCGCCACATCCCATCGCATGTCCTGGATAAGCTCTTTGTAGACCGGCAGGGAGCATACGGCTTGTGCAGCGAGCGACAAGGGGAGGAACAGATCGGGCCTATGCTCTCCGATCGCATCGTCCCACTCGGAATCGAACAACCTCGGCAAAGACTGAACCACAAACGCATCGGCGACCCGCTTCTGTAAATCCAAAGGGACGACCTCAAGCGTCAACGCCGAACTAAACAGATCGAAATCGGGCACACAAATCGTGCACAGCGCGAGCACGAAAGCCTGTCTCAACGGCGGGGGCATCTCCTCGGTCCGAACATAGATCTTGACCAAACACGGCAACACCCGCTTCGCAAACTCACGTCGGTCGGGCCCCTTGATCCGGTGATAGACCGCCCCGACGATGAGCTTGTGCAGCGCCCAACCAGGTAACCGACCGGACCCGTCTGCGTGTCCTCGTAGCAGCTGGTATATCTCCTCGTCCCGATCTTCTCGCCCGTCGCTCACTCGAAGCGCAACGACCAACGCACGAGCGCCTGGGACCCGACTCGCTGCGCATTTATCTAGGAACGTACAGTGCCGCCGGACGTTGATCACTTTTTCGGTGTGCATGTCTAGAGCGAACCTATAGAATCGATAGATGGAGCTAAGATGCAGGTAGGCGTGGATCAAGTGGAGTGCATCGGGGATTGCGTCTTGCGCTTGCTTTTCGGCGGCGAGTTCTCCTCCCGGATGGACCGACGCAGCGTTGGATACCCGACGAAGCATGTCTTCCAGACGAGTCAAAGCAAGAGTGTTTGCGCCAGAATCGGCGAGTATGACGGCGTGCGCTCCGCCCGGAACGGCAGTAGCGGCCAAGACTGCAGTGTCTCGAGTAAGGTTGTCGTCTGCGCTCGTGACAAGCCAAGCGAGAGCACGAGCAGTCATCTCGGCAGCCGAGACCACACCCCCGCGGACCCATCCGAATTCGTTGAACAGCGGGCGGAGGTACGTCGCGACGGGCGTTTGGTACGGACAGTTGGGATACATGACTGCCACGACGGTGGTACCAAAGTAGTAGATGAGGATACCGACAAAGAGGATGGTGAGCGTGAGGGCGATGATGAGGTCGAGCATCCAGAGGAAGATGATGAGTCCAGTAAAGAATACGAGGAGCGCGGCGTGCATGAGCATGGGGAGGAGTGAGATCATAGCGGGTAACATCCACCGGTCGAGTGATTCTCGGCGACGTTGTCGCTGAAGAGCACGTTTCTTGGGTTGAGTCGGTCGGTCCGAGACATATGCCGCTAGCCACTCTTTGGACAAGACAGCAGCGAGGGCGGCGGTGAGGGAGAGACCGAGGGACATGAACCAAAGACCGTTGACCCATCGTGCGCCGGCGGGAGACGAAAACGCAGTGATGACATCGGGTGGCGTCACTGGCGTGAGCGTGGCGTTGTATCCAGGGGTATTCATCTTGACGAGTTCGGCTAGGAGCATAACGGATTGGCCGCTAGTGTCAGGCTGAAGCATACTCGACGTGCTCGCTAAAAACTGGGATAGGATAGACGAGAAAAGCGCCGCCTATCATCTCCATCAGTGACCGGCCGAAATGAAACCGTAGCGTGACTCACAAAGATAAGCAGAACGTCCAAGGTCTTGTGCCACGCATCAAGCATCTCCGAGTCGCGCTCAAAGGCCTCTTCGAGGTAGGCCGGCCATATGTTGGCGCGGATGCCGAGTTCCTCGTTGGTGTCTTCGGCGTTGTCTGCAGGCGAGGG